>JBBBDQ010001329.1:3145000-3375000 GCA_037127315.1 Ascarosepion bandense | reverse complement strand
TTAGGAGGAAATTATGCATTGTATAGATAAGAAAGACTCCAGACTAACAACCAAATTTTTCCCGGCTATTCTGTCTTATTTGCGCTGTAACTGATTATATACAGAGTTACTCAGTTCTTTTATAAAATGTCTTTTAAGTACTACTTTTTCTAAATCGTTCTGATTAACATTTCTTTTCAGATAAACGATGACAATTATATCAACTTACCACGGTTGTTTGTTATCAAAATTTGTAAAGAGATGGTACAGTGGATCAAGAAATTACTTGCAAATTTTAATGTCTCCAAATCAAACCTTTTGCCAGGCCAGAAGGTTTTATACACCAGAATACATCTTGTACATTTATAAATCTACCATTCGTTCGTGTATTGAATATTTTGGCCATATCTGATCTGGCTATTCATCTCGAAGTTCTTGACAAAACGCGAAAAAGAATAATCGGTCCTGACTAGGCATCTCGATTTCACTCATTTTCTTACCGCTGTGACCTGGCTTCCCATTATCTTTTCTACAAATGATTTCATAGCAATTCCTCCGACGAGTTTTTTCTTCTTGTCTTGTTCACGTGAATTTACACGTGCTACGCAGATGGCTTCTAGCTTCTACACCTTTACCGTTGAAATAGTAAAATATAACCGCCACTTTACTCCTGAAAACTTTTTTGCAGTTCCTTCCTGTGAAACTTACTTCGTTTGTTTGTTTCCATGATAGCTACAATTTTCAAGAATTTAAATGCAATCTCAGTTACCCTCTTCTATAGTCTTGAATTCTATTAATCTAATATACTTTTTTCGATAATTCTTGTATCAAGTTTTTTCTCTATAATTCCCATCGCATTAGTGGCTGTCCCACCTCCATTTGGGTGAAATGATTAAAATAATGTTACTATCCTAGCCGAATGGAAAAAGTCTGCTAAAGGTCTTAGATTTTTAGAACATCTAAATAAGTTCGTACCGCAAAAAAAAGTGTCTCTAAGAAGCTCTGAAATTCAATTCAGTCCATTTCTAATTAGTGTAATATTTTCAAGGTACTCTCTCGCACGAATTGTGCTTAAGTATAGTCAATTCATGTCATAAGCTACAATTCATCACTGTTAATCTGACACGACCTACCGGCAGATGTTCATTCGAGAGAACACCGTGACTTTAAAGCCTTTTATAATTCAAACACAAACCTTACTTCATGTCAAAATTGTAAACACAATAATCGCGAAAGATGCAGGTAAATTGATCGGCTCCTGGTACCGGTTCTTTTATCATTACAAGAGCCAGATTAGATCGAATATAGAACACTGGTGTCATATTTTGACGGTAACAATTAAATCTTCACTTTCTTGCCTCGATATTTAAAAGTTACTCTGTGTTATTTTGGGTGTCGAAATATTTTCTGCCCTCTAAGTTCTTACTCACAGGTGAGCTGTGGTGTGCCTATCAGTGCCCAAGTTCTAATTCCATGATAAATGCTCTGACAAACTACAATCATTGGTCCCGACAAGCCTAGACTTCATAGCTAGAACCTTCCATGCCAGTCACATTGTAGCAAATCCCCTACATTCCATCCGTATTTCATCGGTGAGAAATAACTTCCACCCGACTTCTTCCCACGAATTCCTGCTCTGTGAAACAGACTCCAAAAGAAGTTCTACCTACACTATAATATTAACCTGTTCAAGTCTAGAGTCAGCGGTTTTCTTCCACTATTATTTGTATAAATTACCGCTTAACTTAACCTCTACCTTGAGTGGATCCCGAACTTTGAACAGAGTGAAACTTAATGTAAACAGAATGATGAGAAGAAGCGAAAATTCATATGTAAAAAGAGAAAGGTTAACCGGTTGATTCACACAAAGCGCTTTCTGAGAAGACCAAAGTATGTAAAGCCTGCAATGTTTAGTCATTTTCTAATGGGAAAAAACTGTGATCACGACCAAAATTTCAAACCGAATGAATGACAGATGCTCATGCAGAGACCTTAATGATGTTCGTACAGTCATGCAGACAAAATCTCAATAAACTGTGAAGATTCTGTGAGTTGTAAACAACGACAGTGATATGATATCTTTTCACTTCTTTTTTAAGTGTTTAATGGTGAACGTTACTGACGTAAGAAGGTGTTTGAAAGAGTTGCTAGGTCCTGACAGAAAATTTAAACTAAGAAAAACCCTACACGAATCAAGATGACACTGCACCGTCTCATAAGACCTAAAGGACCCAATAATGAATACGGTATAATCTGCAAGATCACTTAACTGGAAACATGTGGTGTCCCAGATGCCCAAATCTAAATCCTAGGGCAGCCGAAAGTGAAGTCAATGAACACCCCCATAATACTATAAAATATTTCGATGTTCGCCATAAGGTGTTACTGCAATAAATATATTGAATAATTGATAGTTTCTTTATAGATGAAGAAAATACATGAAACGCCAGAGATGTAATTATACCGACGTTTAAAATGTCATCAGGAGAATACGTGAAGAAGGCTCGCAAAAATAAGATTTAAAAAGTAATATCTTTACAATCGGTGACAGTTGAGATTTCCGCTATGCAAGTTGTGGAAAGAGAGCTCAAGACTGGGAGTACCATGGGCGGAATAATCGCTTAAATTCGAAACGGCATTGAATGCTGGAACAATGTATTCCCAGATAAATTAAACGGAAAGATCAGATCTGTGAGTAACCGACAAATACTGATAACGTCAAAGCAGAGGGAAAAATGAAAAAATAAAAAAATTAAAGTACGAATAGAAAATCAGAAGGTGTTGACATTTTTAGGTCTAAGCTGAATGAAAACATTTATTTTAATAATCTCAAAACAATTAAAACGCTTAGGGTTAAGTTGTTAAGTGCCATACGTTATACTCACTTCGGGCGATCATGTCTCGAAAAAGAAAATTATTCCCGCAATAGTTTGCATTTGCTTTAAGGAAGAGACAGATTGTTACCTTTCTCAAAGGTATTTGTGCGTAAGCGAATGCTAAGAGTTTAACTGGAATTCGAAACCGGCTCTCCGATTTATCGTTCCAAGTCGGTATCCATTACACCACATCACGCGGGAGGTTACTGAATTTGAAGCAATAAAAGAAAATAAAAAAGAAATTAAATATCAAAGTAAAGTATAAAGAGAAAAGCCGGAAAAGAATTCTACTAGCGATAAGTGCGAAAGAAGGAACTATTAACGTAGATTGTAAAATGATCAAAAATTGCGGATAATCTGGCACTACACTTTGATTAATGAATCAATGGTATCAAGTATGTATGCTCATCAAAAGAATCGTCATGTAAACAATTATAGAAATTGCACACGGGAGCAGCGATGGGTAGGTGGGAATATAACCAAATCTCAGATTTCAGGTCAGTACAAATGCAACGAGGAAAATTTGTCAAGAATTTCGAAAAACATATTAGATAGCAGATCAGATATAGCAGTAATATTCGTCACATTGCAAAATTATAATTTTATATGTGCCGGAAAGGATATATATATATATATATATATATATATACATACATATATATATACACACACACACACACACACACACACATATATATATATATATATATATATATATATATCATTCGACGTAATTAGAGACATAGTCAATAGCTGTAGACCTCTAGCGGTAGTAGACCTCCAGTGGTAGAACTGTAGAACTCTGTTCGTCCTTGCCTTTGTCTGTATTTATAGCTGACACCAGCAAATCAGATTACTTTGACGGGGAACCAAGGTCTATACATATTCATTACATATTCATTACATCATAATTATAAACAGAAACACACAAATATATATATATATATATATATATATATACACACACACACACACACACACACACACACACACTACCGGCCATAACTATTAGACCACCACAGTTTTTGAAAAGAAATGATGTATTTCGTACTAAGTGGATAATTCTAAATGAAAACAAAATGTTTCTTTTGTTATTATTCAATTTGCAAAATTTTACAAAGCAATGAAGCAAAGATGGACTTGTCCGAATCACCCTAAATGTTCTACATTTTTCATTTATGAAACCGCAAAATAGGTAATTATTAAATATTTATAAATTCATTCGATGCACATTTTATTGAGCAGTATTAACAAAAAACATTCTATTTTCATTTACAATTATTCACTTGGCAATATATACTAAAAAATAGTATGAAACACATGATTTTTTAAAACACTGGGGTGGCCTAATAATTATGAACGGTAATATATATATATATATATATATATATATATATATATATATATATATATATATATATATATATGTATTGATGGTTATTTAGGAAGCAACCTTTCCTTTTAAGCTAGTTTCATTGGAAAGACCGACATATAAGATCTTATTATCGGTTATCTAATTTTCCAAGTATTTGAAGTTGTTTCCGTTTCCTGGGGATAAGATATGTACAAATGTTCTGTAATGACTTTGTGAAGTGCTTTCAGGTACTGAAGACTTATACAAATATCAGAAAAAATAAGCAAAAGAACAATTTATTATTTTAGGTCGCTTTCAAAGAAATATATGCGCATTTATTTGCACAAAAATATAAGTTTGTGTGACACGAGGCCTGATCTATATTTAAAATATAAAAAATTAAAAAACAATACAAAATTGGTTAACCACGTGTGGAAATTGAAATCACAATATGGTAAAGACCCAGACATAACGTGGAGCATTGTAAAAACAGCCAAGCCTTGCAACGGTGTAAAAATATGTAGACTGTGCCAAAAAGAATAATTAGAAATTATGATACTCCCAAATAAAGACGAACTGTTCAATGAAAAAAAAAAGGAAATTATGACTAAATGCATCCACACTAACAAATACCTCTTAAGTTCATACAGCCATGGATGAAAGCGCGATAATCCGTTTTAATTTAAAAATTGAGCGTTCATAAATTTCCTGCCACGTGAAGGATCAAATAAAACAAGAGCGTTCTTAAAACGTAAAAAGGTAAACGGTAAAATCACTTATTAAAAATCGCCTGAAGTCATCACTCATGGTACAAACCTGGGTAGCGAAATCAGTACCATACGTGATACACGCTTTAGCTATCATGTCTCGAAAGAAACATGACTTACTGGGCAGAAGATTATCCCGCAGTAGATTGAAATTGCTTTCTGCGGTAGACTGGTTGCCAACCAAGGATATAGAACACAATCCGTCCTGTTATTTGACCCATAGCTTAAGGAAAAAGACGGATTAATACCTTTCCTAAGGGTATTTGCGCGTATATGATTGCAACGAATTCAACTGGAAAAGGGAAAATATTCAAAAGTCCTACAATATAATTGTATCGAACCCTTTTAATACAAACAAGTAGTATAGCGCAGCGTTGCTCGGGTGCAATGATAGATTTAAAACTAATCTATGGTTATGGAGCTGAAACTCAGCCTAAAGAATATTTGTGTGAAGTTTGCTGAGAAGCGGATAAAAATTGTGGATTTGTATAAAGGACATACAGACAGATAAACAGACACACACACAAACATATTGCCATATATATATATATATATATATATATATATATATTATCGATTTTTTGCACTATTTTAAGAACTGTAACCTTGAAACTTCTGAATATCGTTTCTTATGTCTTTGTCTATGAGTGTATCAAATTTGATTAAAACCGGATCACTCCTTCTATAACCCGATGGTTTCGATTATCTTTTGTCGATATTTATCGGTGTACCTTGACACAAAATCTTACTAAGAACACTTGCAGACCCTTATAGTACAACTGTGTAATTTTTCATGAAAAGCGGTTCAGCCGTTTCGGAGCCTATAAGTAAGGAACACACACACACACAAAGTTCCATTTATAAATAAGTTCAGATGTGTACTGGTCTAAAAGTATTATGACCAAAACATTACCGCGGAGGCAAAATACTGAAAAGAAAAAAGAGATAAATACCTAAAGCAAATTAAAATGCTCGAAGACAAATTGCAAAGACCAAGCAAAAACGCTTACCGACGTTAATTCCTGGATGGCTCTAGTCGAAACTCTAGTTTCACGCTTACGCGATCTTCAGAGGACCTTGAATACACACAAACACAAATACATGACACTTAGATTAAAATAATTGAGAATTTTTAATTGAATGCTCTGCTATTAGAATCGAGATGCCTTAAATTAAATAAAGTAAAGTTTTTGTATTCGAATCATTGAAATATTTGATATCAAATATATGACAACTTATACGTCGAAATTATCCGTGCATTTTAGATGGAACAATCATCCTTTCCGGCTATTTTAAAATGAATGGGTAGATGAGTATGTTCAATAATTCGTTTATGCATCCTCACTATTTTCTTGTCGTATATTTTTTTTCTATTAACATCTGAGTGTCCATCATAGATAGATGATGATCGATTAATCTCTCATGTCTTCAACATAGAATGTGTTCCTTTGAGAGTTTTCTATAAATATTGCCTTATAGCAATATTGTCTCCGTCCAACAAATACACAACTTCCATTATGCACAATAATTGAATGACCTAGACTTCTTCCCCGACAGTTGTGGATGGAAGACAAAGAAAAATAATAGAATATGATACGATTAAGTAATTGCAATAAAAACAAACTAGACAACGGAATTTGATCGGACGCGATTGAAATATTTGATTCATTTTGATAAAAGCAAGGCTTGCTTCAGTGCCTTTGCTATGAACAGACGTTCTCAAGACGATGTACCGGAGACGAGGAGTTTGCAGTTTCAGTCAATAGTATTGCATTATTGAATTTCATAAAATATTTAATCAGTTCCTTGTTAACCTTTGTTTTTTTATGATATAATATATTTCTGATTTACTGTAACCTGTATGCAGATGATTTAGTCCTTATATGTTTCTATTCTTTTATAGAACGAATTACTTTCCAGTTAAATAAAGGGAGATAACTAAATGGATACTAGAAGTGGTATTGTACATGGAATGAGAAAGATATACACCAGTGATCTTAATAATGGGTTCAGGTGGAAATTCCATGCAGCTAAAACAAAAAGGCCGGAGTGCACAATGTCCTAAACGTCGTAAACATCGCAATAAAGATGTGGAAAATAATCCGAACAATATAAATAGTGTCTCATCTCAGAAGCATAAAAAAACAAATAGTTTAATTCACATTATTTTTAATTTATTTCAGAACAATACATTAATAAAATGCTTATTACCATTTATAGTAGTGGGAGTTCAAAATTATAGGTAAATAATTTATATTGATTTCGGGATATGGTTGTTAGCGAAACGAAAAGCACAAAGTACATATTACCAATGAAGCCAAAGATTTAAATATCAGAGAATTGTTTTTACAGGGATAAAACTGCAGCACCTAAATTCGAAGATCTACTGAGTTAGCGAAAGCAGTTTCGCAAAATCTAAGTAAATAATTAAGAAAATAAATTTTGTTAAGAATGAACAAGAGACTACTGACTCGTTGTATAATATCACTCTTCTTTTAATGCCAACAATGATGGGAAATCTAAAAAATGAAGAAGAAATTTGAAGCAAAAAGATGTGGTTCTACAGAAGAATGCTGAGGATACCCTAAAATAAATATGTTAGTAATGTCTAAGCTTTAGAGAATATGAAAAATAAAAACACTTAGACACTGAAAAAGACGATTGAAAATTACACTAACCAACAACTTTTAACTTTCAAAAAGTTACTAGGCTAAAAGTAAGTGACATTTAGTAATTAGGGTGCGCTGATTCCGAATCTGCAAACCGTTTTCTCTATTGGGTCTCAATGATTTGAAAATCGCAAACTAAAATTGTATATTTTTTCGTAAATTCGTATTCCATTTGAATTCATTGCATTCACCTACGCGCAAATATCCTTGGGAAAGGTTTTAATTCGTCTATTCCTTCCAGTTATGGGTTAAATAACGAGACAGATTGGGTTCTATAGCCTTGGTCGGCAACCAGTCTACCGGAGAAAGCAATGGCAACCTACTGCGGGATAATCTTCTGCCCAGTCAGTCATGTCTCTTTTGAGACATGATCATCCAAAGCGTTTATCACGTATGGCACTTAACTGACTGACTATAATTTCACTTTATTACTTTAGGTAATTTTAAATGAAAATTGTAATCATTGATTACCATATTTTACAAATATATACAACTATATTTAGATTTGCAAATAAAATATACTGTTTTAACTAGTTATTTTTACGATTTCACCTGAGAAAATGTTTCAAAAAGTTGTTAAATTAACTGAAGTTGCAAGAAAAAAGGCATACAGGAAACAAATCTCAACTCTGAGCTATGTTGAACGGTACTTAGGATTCTTTTTATGCTTGCTCCCAGACTCATCACGTTGTAGACTCCAAATAAAATCTACCAACATAGCTGGGCTTCACTTTCTTTTGCAACGAGTTTCCATTGCAGCCTGGTGAAATCGTTTACCGTGTTCATCGCTAAGATCTGATGGATTTTCCGGAAAAAATGAAAGATTGGAGTGGAGAAAATGGGGCTTTAGCGAAATGTTACATCCCAATCTCTGATAAGATTTAATTTAATTAAATCAGCCACTAAACCTTCATAATCTGCAGACTTATGCTTTCCCGAAAATACTACCGCATACTCTCTTGAAGTTAACCCTTGCTGCTAGTTCCAGTTCAGTCATAGTATCACCAAAATATCGTCAAGCATAAGTTTTCTAATCTGTGAACCAACAAATAAAACCTTCCTTTACTTCTGCATAAATTAATTTGGGAAACTTTCCTGACAGATACTTAAAAGCAGGTTTATCATTGTCTATGGCCTTTACAAATTGTTTCATTAATCTTAATTTAATATGCAATTATTAAATATTATATCTATCTGAAAATGAAAAAATATAGATTATATTAAGTAATTTTGAAACTTACGTGTAAGTGTAAAATTTACATAATAATGTAAAATTTCACGATTTACAAAATAATGAGACCTGATAGAGAAAAATGTGTATCATATTCGTAATCTACGCAAAAACTTATCTAGATACGCTTCTTCTCTGCTCAGTAATTTTGGTCGTTGGACAGTGTTATTGGAGACGTAATAAGCAAGCAGGTAAAAAAATATAAATACCTGAAAATAACAGAAGACGGAAAATGCGACACAGAAATCCGAAGGCGAATTGTCATCGCGAAGGAAACATTCCAGAAGTTGAGTAAAGTATGAAAAACAGGACAATTTCGCTAGAAACAAAGAAGAGAGTACCGGATTGCTATGGGTTGTCAGTTCTTCAATATCGCAGTGAATATTGGACAATATCATCAAAGATGAAGGAAAAACTTGAAGCAACTGAAATGTAGTTCTACATAAGCAAACTGGATATAATGTGGGGATCAGTTACATATTACAATCAATACATAAACTGAACCATCACTTTGTGGTCACAGTAGTTTCTATATATTTATATTTTTGAGATCCAAAAGCACAAGGATGCATTCCATGAGCTGTGTAGAGTATTAAGAAACAGGACAATTTCGCTAGAAACAAATAAGAAAGTACTGGATTGCTATGTGGTGACAGTTCTTTAACATGGCAGTGAATGCTGGACAATATCAACAAAGATAAAGGGAAAACTTGAAGCAACTGAAATGTCGTTCTACAGAAGGATGCTGCGAGTATCATGGATCAAGAATGTGAGCAATGAGGAGGTCTCAGAAATGATGAAAACTAAAAGGAAATTGATACTGAGCATCAGGAAGAGACAGATGAAATTTCTGGGACATGCAATGCATAAAGAGAGGTTGAAGAACCTGATACTAACAGGCCAGATAGAGAGAAAAAGAGACAGCGGAAAGTAACGGAAGGACCTAATCAAGTGGATGATGCAACGTTGTTTGCATGTTGTAACAGGAAAAGGCGTGCTAAGAGCCACTAGGGATAGGGAGAAGTGGAAATCCATGATCGCCTAGGTCCTGAAGAGACATGGCACATAAAATAAGAAGTAGTCTAGTTTTCTTGTGCGTTGTGGTGCATTGGATATCGGCTCGGAACGAGAAATCGGGGAGCCGAGTTCGAATTTCAGCTAAATTCATTGCATTCACTTACGCGCAAATACCCTTGGGAAAGGTATTAATTTGTCTATTCCTTCCAGTTATGGGTTAAATAACAGGACAGATTGGGTTCTATAGCCTTGGTCGGCAACCAGTCTACCGCAGAAAGCAATGGCAACCTACTGCGGGATAATCTTCTGCCCAGTCAGTCATGTCGCTTTCGAGACATGATCGCCCAAGCGTGTATCACGTATGGCACTTAACTGACTGACTAGTTTTCTTTGTTATTTTTTTTAATATATTAGCGACCTAGATATAATTGTAAAATCGCAGATCACTTCAGGAAGCAAGCAATCATGATACTCTGCCAATATATTTCATTTATAATCTGTGGAAAAAATTAATCTGTTCTGATGGATGGGGAAGATGAGAGTGTTGCAATTGATTGAAAACGGCATTGAATGATTGAATCATTCAAAAGCTCGAGAATCTACAATTTATTCAACGCAACATTAAAATGGACGCCAAGCATTGCGTTAAACTATTTCATCGAAAGGCATTCATCATGAATATGAATTGTGTAAATATACTTCGACTAAGAAGGCGCAGTCACCGAGAAGAAATATAGATTCAATGGTGCACGGCGAATGATCAGGTAATAAATAATACATGAGCTCAACAACAACCAAGACGATTATGGACATGGAGAATATCAGGAAGAGATTAAAAAAAACCGAATCGATTATCTAATCTTATTTATAAATGGAACATTATCTCTGTGTGTGTATGTGTCTGTGTGTGGGTCCGTTACCTATAGACTCCGAAACGGCTGAAATGATTTTCTTGAAAATTTGTATACGGTTGTACTAAAGCGTTTGCGAGTGTTCTTAGCTAGGTTTTGTGTCAAGGTACTCCTGATAAACATCGAAAATCGATAATCGAAAAAATTGGGTTATAGAAGGAATGATTCGATTTTTATCAAATTTGATACCCTCCTAGACAAAGACATAAGAAACGATATTCAGAAGTTTCAAGGTTGCAGTTCTTACAATAGTGCATAAAATTAAATCTACTGCTAAGAAGGTTGGGTCACTATGTCGATCCAGGATGTTTATTCCGCCCGAATCCATCGTGCATACATACAAGTCAACCGTCCGTCCGTGCATGGAGTACTGCTGCCATTTATGGTCAGCCGCCCCTGCCGTTCTCCTCAGTGTTCTCGACAGGCTCCAAAGAAGAGTTTGTAATGTGATAGGTACTGATCTGGCGGCTCGACTGCAGCCACTTCCCAACCGTTGAAATGTGGCCTCCCTTTGTCTGTTCTATAAATACTTTCATGGCTTCTGCTCGGACGAGCTTAAGTCACTGGTGCCTCCTCAACAGGTGTTTACTTGTGCAACCAGACTGGCAACTGGCACCCACCCATTCACAGTCAGGTTAGCCAAATGCAAACGACAATTCTACTCCTGCATCTTCTTCTCTCGCACTCTCCGCCTGTGGAACTCGCTCCCATATTCTTGCTTTCCTGACGGCTACAACCTCCAGAAATTTAAATGCAATGTCAATACTCATATATTAACCACTGGATACTATCTCTCTCCCCACCCCCGTATATTCTTACCTTTTTCTCCACCTATATATCTGTCATCGCACCTGCATTCTCAGTTTTCTATTGTTCCTTTCTAACTAGTTTGTGCTCCTCACTCTTTTCTAATTAATCTTTTTACAGTTATGTAGCCCCCCCCCGCTCATCAGTGACATTTCTGCCTTGCTCGGGGTGAAATGATTAATATATATATATATATATATATATATATATATATATATATATATAAGGAAAGAGGTTTTTGTGTGTGTCAGTCTATGTCTGTATGTCCTTTATACAAATCCACAATTTTTATCCGATTCTCACCAAACTTCACACAAATAATCTTTAGGCTGTGCGTGATTTCCAGGACCATGGATTGGTTTTAAAGCTTACATGACACACTGCTAGTTTAGCTATAAATAAGAGATTCAGAAATGCAGTTTTTCTTTGTAAAACTTTTCTAAGTACCAACTGTAAGCGATTTTATCCCGGTTATATGCCAACTAAGATTCCCATCCAAAAGTTTTGCCTTTTTTTCAACAGCATGACCACACCCCTGGTGAACCAGTTGCGGATGGACCCCTGTCGGAACCAGTTGTTGAACAAGACAGTCAAGATCGTGACAAAAATGTGCGACAGCCTCCCGTACAATTTATTGGGCAAACCATTTTGGGGGCGATCGAGTTTTCTCCTTAAATGTCTGGCGGCCCTGAGGGCCATTCCTCGGTCCAGTGACATTTCTCGGCATAGGAAAGTCTTCTATCAGGGATTAATGGCGGGTTTCGCGAAGGATACACTACGCGAAGTGCTCGGAGGAGAAGTATCGCTCTTATTGTTGTTAGGCGCCAGGTGCCGATTATCTCAACAACTCGGAATCGGTTGTCTCTCAGTGACGCGGCCTTCATATGGGGCAGATTTGCCAGATTGTGAATGTTGTGACCTTGGTTTAAAGGAGACATCTACGCACGCCTTTTACCATTGTTCTCGAGTTTAACCTCATTGATCGTGCATACGCCTGTGACAATGTGTCGCCACCGTTCCCAACATTTTGAGTGCGTTAAGACGATTAGCAACCGATATAACTCACTTATAACCTTCAGTGTGAAAACTACTCCACAACAAAATACCAACTACAGGCCGGGGATGCTAAAATCAAGTAGGCTCAGAAACTTAAATACTCGAAGAGTGTTCTATCAGAGGACGTAAGCGCGACACTGAGATCCGTCGGCGTATTGATATGGACAAGGATGCATTCCAGGAGTTGAGTAGAGTATTGAGAGGCATGGAAATTTTACTAGAAACAAAGATACTGAATTGTTATGTGATGTTTATGTGAGAGTGACTGCTGGAAAATTTCGACAAGAATGAGAGGAAGACTAAATACAACCGAAATATGGTTCTATAGAAGGATGTCAAGGGTACCATGGATCGAATATGCGAGCAACGACGATGTTTTGGAGAAGATTTAAACGAAAAGAATACTGATACCTTATGTCAGAAAAAAGACAGATAAAGTTGATGAGATACGTAATGAGGAAGGATAGGCTTGGAGAATCTGATACTCATGGGACGGATAAAAGGGGATAAGAGACAGGATAAAGCAACGCATGACGTACATGATGGACTTTAGATGGCGGAGTAGGGCATTAGAGTAACAGGAGAAAGGGTACAAAGAGCTTCAAGAGATAGAGAGATGTAAATGGCCACGATCGCCTACGTCCTAAAGGGACACGGTACATAGAAGAAGTAATATTATCAAACATAATATGTTAAGAGAAACAATATGACGGAAAGAAAGAAACAAGAGGAAAAATTTGTATTAGCCGACGTATTTTGTTCATTGACAGATTTTATCAAGGCAAAAAACGACATTAATTTATTTCAAATATAATATCTATAAACAAAAACAAATTATTTCCCAATCTCACCTCACTTAATAAAACTACTACTTTACCAAGCCAATATATATACAACAAATATTAAAATATATACAACAAACATTATAAAAAAATCAAAAGGGACGGTTAAAACAATTATTTAAATTTCTTATGTCATAACAATATATAAATTTTGACGTCATATGAAAAATTATCTTCAGGGATGCAAAATGACGTATTTATATATCTAATATTTTCAGTTGACTAACATATAGCGTTTTATAATCTTCTAGTAACCAAATAATTGTTTTTGCTTATAGATACTTTATTTCAAATACAATTATTTCAATTTTTGCTTTCATAAAACTCGTAACTGGACGGAACTCGTGAACTAAAACAAAATATCCTTTTGTCTCTTTCTTTTAGTAATATGAATTGTGTTTATCCACTAGGCTATTGTTCCTTGAGACAATCCTTAGTGTAGAAGTTCCGGTTTTAAAATTAACCTTCCTGTTGCGTGTCACGCTTGACTGAATTCACCGAGGCTTTTTTTGTTTTGTCGCTGTTTAAGCTATTTGTTAATCATTGTTTATTAACGGCTGTCATATCGTATTCATAACTATGCTAATTATAAAAAAAGTATCCGTTCTCGTCACTGATATTCAGAGAGAACATCAACAAACTTGTTTACATTATTTTCATGATGACTCCAGAATGAGATACGTATGTTCATATATATATATATATATTTTTTTTTAATCATTTCACCCCGAGCAGGGCGGAAACGCCACTGATGTGCGGGGGGCTACATAACTGTAAAAAGATTAATTAAAAGAGATTGCGGAGTAGAGACCAGTTAGAAAAGAGCAATGGAAAGATTAGAATGCAGGTGTGATGACATTTACATAGGTGGAGGGAAAGGGAAGGATATACGGGGTGGGGAGAGAGCTAGAGTCCAGTGGTTAGTAGATGAGTATTGACATTGCATTTAAATTCTTGGAGGTTGTAGTCATCAGGGAAGCAAGAATATGGGAGCGAGTTCCACAGGCGGGAAGTGCGAGAGAAGAAGCTGCAGGAATAGAATTGTCATCTGCATTTGGCTAACCTAAATGTGAATGGGTGGGACCCAGTTGCCAATCTGGTTGCACGAATAAACACCTGTTGTGGAGGCACCAGTGACTTAAGTTCGTCCGAGCAGAAGCGATGAAAGTATTTATAGAACATACAAAGGGAGGCCACATTTCGTCGGTGGGGAAGTGGCAACAGTCGAGCCGCCAGATCAGTACCTATCACATTACAGACTCTTCTTTGGAGCCTGTCGAGGTGAATGGTAACGGCGCCTGACCAGAAATAGCAGCAGTACTCCATGCACGGACGGATGGTTGACTTGTATAAATGCAGGACGGATTCAGGCGGAAAAAGCATCCTGGATCGACATAAAGACCCAACCTTCCTAGCAGTGGATCAACATTGATTATGGCCTTAAACACTTTCCCGAATATTGGTAGAGACTGATAGGCCGATAGTTGGATGGGTACGAGGGTTCACCACAATTCTTAAATACAGGAACGACTGAAGTGAACTTGCAGCATGCAGGAAAACAGGAAGCAGAAAGGCTTAAACAGTTTAGAGAGGACAGGGGAGAGTTCAGGAGCACACCTCTTAAGGACTATCATCGGGATTCCATTGTCACCGCTCGCCTTATGGGGGTCAAGTTTTGAAATTACGCGGGATACTACTGTCGGTGTAATATATACGTCGTCAGGTTTGGCCTCAGTTCTTATAGGGAAGTCGGGAGGTTAAACTCCAGATGAGCCAAATGTGGAGTTCGATGAGAATCTGCGGGCAAAGCACTCAGCTTTGTCCTCAGATGACCTGAGAATCTCAAATTCATGGATTAAAGGAGGTATTGAGGATTTGCTATTGTTCAGCAGTCGTTTGAAAATCCTCCAACAGTCCTTGGAGCCGAACTTGAGGTCAGCTATGCGCTGTCGCATTCTCTCAGCAAACAACTGTTTGGCGTCATTTAGGGTTCTCTTGCACTCATTGCGAGCAGACATGAATAGGCGCCTATTTTGGTCAAATGACTGTCTCCGGAATAGACGGAAGTAATGGTTCCTGTGGGCAATGGCGGCCGAGCAGGCAGGAGAGAACCACGTAGAGGAATGAGGTTTTAAGCAAAACTTCCTGGTGAGTATGAAGGCATCAATGCCAGCTTTCACCCATGACGAGACCTCGGAGGAAAGAGTGTTGGATTGTTATGTGATGTCAGTTCTTCAATACGGCAGTGAATGTTGGACAATATCATCGAAAATGAGGACAAAGCTGGAAGCAGCGGGAATGTGGTTCTACAGAAGGATCCTGCGGATATCGTGGACTGAGCATGCAAGCAACGATGAGATGTTGGAAAGAATGGCAACAAAAAGGAAATTAATACTGATCATCAGGAAGAGACAACTGAAATTCCTGGGTCATGTAGTGAGGAAGAAGAGTTTGGAGAACCTGATACTGACTAGCCAGATAGAAGGCAAGAGAGACAGTTGAAGGCAGCGGATAACATATTTGCAGGACCTGATCAGGTAGATGACGGAACGGATGTTGCCAGGAGTAACAGGAGCAAATATAGTAAGAGCCACAAGGTATAGGAAGACGTGGAGAACCATGATCGCCTACATCCTGAAGGGACAGGTCCCATAGAAGAAGAAGAAGAAGACGGATATCTATGCTGGTATCTAGATATAATGTAGTATACTAATGTGACATAGAATGTATAACATGCAAACCAATGTTGATGATTGGCTAGAAATATGACGACAAACAACGTGTATAAAAAATATATTCACTTAGATTATTCTCTCATCAGATGACATGTCGTAGAGTGGATGTATATTCAAAGGTGACATCCCACACGTACCGAGTAGCCAGAGGCCGGGCTTACCCTTGGTCTTCACTGGTCTTTCTCGGTCTTTGTTCAAATCCCGATCCTCGACCAACTGCCTACTAGGAATAGTTTCTGTCTCTTATATCAGTGAATGCGTCATATCTTGACACATTGTTTACCTAATTCCAAATTTGACATGCCTCAAATGCGTCTTTATCTTATTCTTTCTGAAAACCAAAACATATTTCTCGTTGGCAGTAAAATATAATTCATTGTTTTATAAACCGAAATAATTTAATGTAAATTATGTTAGCTGTAGACGTTGCTACGCAGTTTTCAAAACAATCAAATGTTTTCCTGACATGGGAAATTTTGCTCGGATTCTAAATTTTGGCAACAATCAAATATTTATCAAAACAATGTCTATTTTTCTTTTGCTAGTGGTTTGCATATTTTCACTGTTTAATGAAAATACACTTCTTCAGGAAATTATTTACGAACTCATATAATCTACAACAACCAGACACTTTATTATCGACGTGACGTGTATTACCTCTGTCTTTTCAACACATATTTTCATGGCAACTGCTCTGATAAGCAATTTTCCCTAGCGCTTGAACTATATAAATTTAAG
Organism: Ascarosepion bandense; assembly: GCA_037127315.1. NCBI lineage: Eukaryota > Metazoa > Mollusca > Cephalopoda > Sepiida > Sepiidae > Ascarosepion > Ascarosepion bandense. The sequence continues at coordinate 3,358,018 of JBBBDQ010001329.1, read as the reverse complement.
CGGGCTTTTAGAGTGGCACCGAGTTCCCACCAATCTACTAAGAGCCCTTTCTACTCCAACATTTTCTTTACGCGTAATTTTTTCTAAGTGGAACTCATTTCCATTCCCTTGATTCCCTGATGAATACCATCTTCAAAATGTTAAATGCAACGTCAATCGCCATCTTCTCTTTTCTAGAATTCCGTTGATTTTGATATTTTCTCAAGCGACACTATACTTTGTCTTTCATCTAACTTTAACCCCCTAATACCTTCCTGCGTACCTGTAATATTTCCGCTTTGTATGTGCTTAGCTGATTAAAGAAAACTGAATAACACATAACGATTAACGGAATCATTATTTGAATATTGTTTTTCTAAAGATTTATCACATCGATTATCTATATATATAAAAGGCAATCTATAAGTCTGTTTGTGCACGCCTACATTTTTTAAGCTACACCATTCAAACTTTCTAGGGATACATATCTACAGGGAAGCCATGTCGACACATACTTTTTGAGTTTAAGTTCAGCAATTTTCCCTTTCGCAATTTCGTCCAATGGACACGATTGTAAACATCGCTCTGTAAAATATCTAAGATCTAAGATGTTTGCTGAATTACGTCACAGAAATCAAATCACACGTGTCAAATACGACTAAAATATTTTTTATTAAAAATAAATCCTTTATATTTAATTTTTATTCCGAAGTTTTAAAAATTCATTTAGTAAACGAAAAATGTGAATATTTTTCCCCGTAATTTTGAAACAAAAGAGAGATTTAAAAAAAATGTTCTGAGTTGCAAGGGCAACGGCGGGCTATGATGCTAGTATATACTAAACAATACACCCTTTTAGTTCATATGCTACAAATTTACAGTATAATAGCTCCCCGGAAATATTTTTATTCATTTCGCTCCAAGCAAGGCAGTAATACCATTTGTAAGCTGGAGGGTTTCAGAGACAGAGAGTGAGAGAAAGATACAGACAGATACAGAGAGAGGAAAAAAGAGAAGATAAAAGATGACCGGGATTCAAGAAGATAGAAGTTGTATTTAACGTTGCATTTAAATTTTTGACAGTTGTAGTTATCAGAGAAGAAAATGAACGGATGTGCATTCCACGTGGTAGAGGGTGCGAGAAAAACAAAACTGTTGAAGTATAAGTGTTTTTTGCTTTGTTTAAAAATTGAATTTATCAAGGAAGCAAGTAAACGAAAAGGAGTACCACAGGTGGGAAGTGCGAGAAAAGAAACAGTTTGAGTAGAAGTAAACTAGTTAATAGTTAAATAGTTTAATTAGTTAACTAATTAATAGGTAAAAGGATTAAACTTGAAAGCCAATATGGTAGCACGCTTACATTCATGTAGCCGGTACACCATCCAAAAAATCTCTTCAGAGTAGTTTCCATGAAAATATTTGTAAAACAAGACAGAGGGAAGTTACGTAACCATTCTTTGGATTTTTTTCAAGTACCTGAATATCAGCAGCCTCAGATCAGACACGGCAACAATATTCAATACACAGAAGAATAGCAGATTCATAAATTTGCAAGATAGATTTTGACGAGAAAGACTTTCTGTCACGACACAATAACTCAATATTCCTTGTAATAAATGCAGTTATTGATTCGATTTCTTTGTTCCATATAAAATCCGTTGAAAAAGTGAGACCAAGAAGCCGGGGTTTGTTAATGTCTAGGAGACTAGCATACAGCCATGTTGAAGTCGGGCAAGAATGTTGGTTAAAAGTGATCAGCTTTATTTTTTTATTTTTTTTTATTTTTGAAGGCATTAAAATTTACAAGCCTTCCCTAGTTACACAATGATTAGAAGTCCGTTTCAAGAGCAGGTACCTGGTTTACTTTATCAGCTCTGACGGAACTTTTATAGAAACGAGAGTAGTGTTATCTACATAAATGCCTACTTAAACTATCAGGAAGATCATTGGTGAATATCAGAACAGCGTAGTACCTAGGAGAGAGTCTAATGTGATATCCGACTCGTGTGAAAGGACCTGGAAGCATGCCTGTTTAAAGCTACTTTCATTTAACTATTTAATTGGAATGATTGGATTAAATCAAACAACTGTCCGGTAATACTGTAGCTCTGGAACTTGCTAGAAGGCCAGAATGCCAAACCCTGTCAAACGCTTTCGGTATATCTAGAGTCGTAGTTGAAGATTTGCAGTTATTATCAAGAGCTTGGTAGGAATATTTAGCGATGGCCGTTAGCACATCAGAAGTAGGCCTGGAAAAACGAAATCTATATTATAAGTCGTGAAAGTTGAATTTAGTCCAGCAACATGTTCCCACACTTTTACTGAGAAACCAAAAAAAATGTAAACGCATTTTCTACCAACTTCTTTTCTCGCACTTCCCGCCTGTGGAATTCCCTTTCCGTTTATTTGCTTCCCCAACAGCTACAATCTCAAAGAATTGAAATGTAAAGTCAATAGTCATCTGCTATCTCACTGTCTTGCATCGTCTGTCTCATGCTGATTTCTCCGTTCACTTCACTCTCATCAGTATTCTCATCCTTCTCTTACCCACTTTCTGACACCTCCCATATCCTGTCATTCTTTCTCATAGCTTTCCTCCTATGTAACCCCCTGCATTAACGTATGTAACATATGCTTAAATTTTTGTCCTTGTTCCGTCATCAATATTGCTTTATTAAAACTCCATCTTCCTCCTTGTTTTGGTGTCTTCATACAACTGTGTGTTTTATATTTTTAGTCACTCATGTCTCTTCATCTCTTTAAGAAAGGCCAGCCGTTTAGTTCTGAATTTCTGTATACATTGTTTGTTAATAAACGAATATTGATAATAACGCATTTCATAAATAAAATACAGTTAAGAAAAGCTCCAGCCGTTTAGTTCTGAATTTCTGTATACATTGTTTGTTAATAAAAGAATATTGATAATAACGCATTTCATAAATAAAATACAGTTAAGAAAAGCTGTATGAACCGACCATCATAGGCAAATGACAAAAACAATCTGGTATTAAATATAAAGGATTCTAACCTGTTGTTTGAGAAGGTGGCATTGTGGATATAGTAAATTGTTATACGTGTTACTGTCATTTCAATACTTAAACCTTGTAGAACAAAAACTGATATTGCAGAGAAGAATACAAAAAAAAAGTTATGCCTTATCAGTCAATAAATGAACAACTGATGATGACCATAAGGTCAATCAGTTAAGTGCTATACGTTATAAACGCTTTGGACAATCATGTCTAGAAAGAGACATGACTGACTGGACAGAAGATTATCCCGCAGTAGGTTGCCATTACTTTCTGCGATAGACAGGTTGCCAGCCAAGGCTATAGAACCCAATCTGTCCTATTACTTCCCCTATAACTGTTGGGAAAAGACGAATTAATACCTTTCCAAAGGTTATTTAGGCGGAAGTGAATAAAATTTATTCAACTGGAATTCTAACACGGCACCCCGACTAGTCGTTTCGAGTTGATATCCACTGCACCACAACGCACATATGGTCTTCTTCTTCTTCTTCTTCTTCTTCTTCTTCTTCTTCTTCTTCTTCTTCTTCGTGCCCTGTCCTTTCATGATGTAGTCGATCATGGCTTTCCACGTCTCTCTATCCCTGGTGGCTCTTAACACGCTTTCTCCTGTTACACCACGCAACCTTCGTTCCGTCATCCACCTGATCAGGTCCTTCAAATATGTTATCCGCTGCTTTCCCCTATCTCTTTTTGCTCTATGTCGCCTGTTAGTATCAGGTTCTTCAAGTCATCTTTCCTCATTGCATGTCCCAGAAATTTTAGCTGTCTCTTCCTGATGCTCAGTATTAATTACATTTTCGTTTCCATCCTCTCCAAAATCTCATCATTGCTCACATGCTTGATCGATGATATTCGCAGAAGCCTTCTGTAAAACAAAATTTCAGTTGCTTCAATTTTTGTCTTCATCTTTGATGATATTGTCCATGATTCTCCGCCATATTGAAGAATGGACATCATATAGAAATCCAGTACTTTCTTCTTTGTTTCTAGCAAAATTGTCCTTTTTCTTAATATTCTTACTCAACTTCTGGAATGCTTCCTTTGCCATGCCAATTCGCCTTCGGACCTCTGTGTCGCACTTAGCCGAAACGATGTGTATATAATAAGATATAAATCAACAAAATGTGAACAACAATTTGAAATAATACAAGAATCATTTGTTGTTGGGTAAAACTTGTTCATTCTCTACATTATCAGTCCATGATATCCTCAGAATTCCTTAAAAGAACCGCATTTCTTTTATTTAAGTCGCTTCATCATCTGTGAGGAATTAGTGTATCATTCTTTATCTTGTAGAAGATTAGACATTTTCTTAGCAATCCAGAGCCTATTTATTTGTTTCTAAAGATATTTTTTCTATCTATTAATCTGCAACGGCAATCTCATATCTCTGCTTAGTTTTTTGAAAGATACGTGTCTCTGTGCTCATGCGTTGTCGGGCTTTCGTTTTATAATTTACTTCTTTACTACACTACTATGATAACTGAAAGTTGACACCTGCTTTATTTTGACATTACGAATATAGAATGCAACATCTGATATCCTAATTCGGTTTTCCTTTCATTCATTTGCTCTTATTTGCTTCCCAGTAATTTCCTTTTTTACTTGTTAATTTTTTTGTTTCTTTCATTCACTTACACGTAAATTGATATTCAACGCGGTAATTTCTGTACTGAACACGGTAAATTAAATTATTTCTGTAAAAGGTAATTGCTATGAGTCAGTTGTTGAGCGAATCCTGACGGTTTCACTTCATTTCTTTACACACAATTCCAACTGGGGATGGTATCAATCTACTCTGGATTAATTAGTAGGATTTGTATATGGAAATCTTTGATAGGCTTGAACATTTATTAATGCAATAATTGTCTTGAAAAACAAATTCTCACTCCCCAAAAATATGTTCTGAATTTCAATCTTCTACAAAGGGTTGATAAGCCGTGAAAAATCAAAATCAAATGATATTTATTCCATTGAACGAGAAATTGTAGAGTCGAGTTCAAGTTTCAGTTAAATTCGTTGCATTCACTTACGCGCAAATACGCTTAGGGAAGGTAATAATCCATCTCTTCTCCCTCAAACTAAGGGTTCAATAGCAAAACAGATTGTGTTCTATAGCTTTAGTTGGCAAGCAGTTTACCGGAGAAACCAAAGACAAACTACTACGGGAAAATATTTTGATCAGTCAGACATGTCTTTCGAGACATCAGTCAGACATGTCTTTCGAGTCATCAGTCAGACATGTCTTTCGAGACATCAGTCAGACATGTCTTTCGAGTCATCAGTCAGACATGTCTTTCGAGACATCATTTACCAAGCGTGTTACACTTAACTGACTAACTTCTATAATTTTAATTCTCTCCATCTTTCCTTGTGTTTTTTGATAATTTTTCTTGTCTTTATTTATTTTCCCAAAACTTTTATGCTCATTCTTTGGCCTTTCTTTCACCTTTTATTCCATCATTCACTTTTTCTTCTATTTTACTTTCGGTTTTATATGCATTTTTCTCTTTTTTTAATTTTATATTCACATTATTTCTTTCCATTTTTCTTTTACTCAACCTTCATTTTTATGATTATTGTCTTACATTCTTTCTTTTATATTCTTCCAATCGATATTCATTTTCTTTACTTCTTTCGTTCGTTCTTTTATTTTATCTTTAGTTTCATATTAAAATCTTTCTTTCTTTCTTTCTTTTATTTTAACCAGTTTTATATCCGTATTCTTTATTATTTTATTCGTATATTCATTTAATTCATTTAAACTTCAATTATATATCCATCTTCATTTTTAGTTCTTTCTTTCTTTCTTTCTTCCTTTCTTTCTTTCTTTCTTTCTTTCTTTCTTTCTTCCTTTCTTTCTTTCTTTCTTTCTTCCTTTCTTTCTTTCTTCCTTTCTTTCTGTATTCATCGAATTGTTTCTTTTCTTATTTCATTTTCACGTTTAATTTATCTTCTGTTTTGCTTAGGTACCTCTATGTGGTGTACTGGTTAGCAAACATGTCTCGCTGGAATCATTACAATTGATTAGTGAGTTCCATGTGCACTGGATGCCTCATATTTTCGGCCTTGTGCCTCATGTAAGCTGCGCTTAGAGAATCATCATCTTCTACTCTGCTTTCTATATTTTCTCTTTAGTTTATATGTAACTTCTTTCTTTTATTTTCTCTTAAGTTTATATTAATTTTCTGTCTTTATTTATTTTAACTTCATTTTTAAATTCATATTTATTCTTTCTTTCTTTTATCCGATATATGCTTAGTTTTCCCTCTTATCCTTTAGCAAACTTTTTTCTCTTATCTTTTTTTTTTATTTCTGTTCTTCTAGTCCGTTATTCGATTTAACGATTCATTCAATTTTATGTTCTCTCCTTTTTTGTTTTCGTCTGATAAAATATTTCCAGTAAACTCATTTTTTCTTTCGGGTATTCAATTGGACCTCCCTTTTAACCGTTTAAAACACGTGTCATGTATCCGACTGAGAAGGGTGAGCCTATTACTAAGTAACGCAAGTAATGTTTGTCGAAATAGTTATTTCAGTTTTAATATGGTAGCACATTTCGCAAAATGGACGGTCTTTGACAAATCGAATAATAAAAATTTCATGTAACATGGAATTTGCATCAAACATCTTGAACCATTTTTTCTTTGATATTGTTTTTTTTTAAATGTTCGATTTTCCGAGGTTCTCAATCCAATTTAATTCTGCAAAAGATTTATTGAAAAACTATGATTTTTTTCTAAATAAAATATCTTGTTTTTATACTATTTTAGCTTTTTACAATATATGTATTCTTTCATCCATCTCCTTATAAACTTGATTTCTTCATTCGCTCTAAGCATTTTTCTTTTACTGGCAAATTATTAATTTCATATTTTTTGGTGTTATTCTTCCAGACTGCGAAATATCTCACTAAGTTCAACACTACGAATCTAATGTCATCTTTTAAAATTTCCATACCTTTTACATTTTTCTAAATGCCTTTCTTATTTTTTAGTATTACCATTTCTGTAGTGTAAACTATGAATAATTTTTTATTTTCAAGCAAAGGTTTTCTTTCTTAGGTTCTTTTTGCAAATTTTCCCGGTTTTGCCTGAAAGTTTTATCTTCTGTGCCATTTTTTATAATAAAATAACCGTTCCTCATTCAGCATTTGATCCTTATACAGTGATATAATACTTTTTTATTTTATTTATAATTTCAAACCAAGCAAGACGGCAATGCTACTAACACGGAAGATTTACTGACAGTAGAAGGAAATTCCCTGTCTCTTTTCCCCTCTATCTGACCTGTGAGTATCAGTTTCTCCAAGCCTTACTTTTCATTACACGTCATGAGAACTTCAGTTGTCTCTTCCTGAAGATGGAAATAAGTAGATGGAATAATAGAGAGTAAATAAAGAACAGATAGATGCGACAGGCATATATAAATGCCTGTCTATTGAAGTGACTGATAGGAGAAGATATTAATATTTGACTGGCATATATATATATATATATATATATATAAAGAGAGAGAGAGAGAGAGAGATGTTTTAGTTTTTTGTATTTTCATTTTTATATGAACAAAGTATTTGTATCTCTCCTCCTTGTCTCTCTCTCTGTCTCTCTCTCTCTCTAAATATATATATATATATATATATATAGGGTATTCCAGAAAAATCCAACTTTGACCAAAAGATAAATGAAATAGGCAATAAAAAAAGGAGCTGAGGAGCGTAGTGAAGCTGTAGATTGACGAGATTGACGCTGGATGTCACTATGCCTTCAAGCAGGTCTTCGCTCCTGCACATAAGGCCAAGACAACCCCTCAACAAGTTTCCTCACCACAGGTCACCGGACTTGTGGCCGGCTTCTTCACCCGGCGACAACTCCTTGACTATTTCTTCCAGGAGCATGATCGGGGCCAAGACCAACATGCACGCCCAAAACACGTTCGACTCTCTGAAAGTTGTCATCTTGGAGGCGTTCGGCGCTATAGACAAAGACATGGTCGCAAAAGTGTGTGACTCATTTCGCGCAAGCCCTCAGTTGGTCGTCAACACCGCTTGAGGTTACATTTCAAAATAATGTAATGTGTAAATCTGACTGTTTACAGTTTGTCAAGTATCTGATTTTGCTGCAACACCCTATATATATATATATATATATATATATATATATATATATATATAGGGTGTTGCAGCAAAATTAGATACTTGACAAAAAGTAAACGAAATATACAATAATATATATATATATATATATATATATATATATATATATATCAACGTTTTCATCTCCTTTCTTTGACCTAAATAGGATAAAATGCATGTTGAAACATAGTAAAGAGTTTAGACAAACAGCAATTTGAAACAAGGGCAAAAATACGGTTTAACAATTGCAAAATAAATTTATTGATACGCTATTTATTGTAATATACGTGTAGGACTCAGATGTGTGTATGGGGGAAACTTGTGCGTATTGGTAAGTGTGTCCGTTGTACGAGTATTCGTACTCCTTTATAAGCGTGTATGCGATTTGTGTAATTGTGGCTGAGTATGGGAAGATATGCTATCGCTGTTGTGTGGTGTTACAAAATTTTGCACTGGCCATCGGAGCAATGAGCATTCTATGGGGTGCATTATCTTGGGCATCTGTTCCTTTCGGCTGGCAGAATGAAATCCCCTTTTGCTCGTTTTTGACAGACTATTTCTGGTGTAGCGTGCATACATAGTTAAAAGCAAAAATTCACATTTGCTTAGCGATTTGAGTTAAATTACTGTCCGCCTTTCAGAATATGTGCGAGAAAGAAAACATTATTTGTCAACAAATCATGTTTTTGACCGCTACACATTGTAGACGGAAAAGTTAAGTGAGAAAATTTAAGAAATATATAGGTACGCAATTAAATATTTTTCAGAGCAAAATGAAAGAAGAGACTTGAATAAACAGACACATTGAAAACATGTAGAAAATAAAATAAGCAAGGGTCTTGTTATAACTGGTGAGAAAAATGAAGATGTATACCAGCAGCGGTAACAAGCGACAACTTCACTCTAAATAGACACCGGAGTTTGCAGTGTTTTTAATTGGAGAATAACCAGCACAAACGTATACGAGAGTATCAATTCATCACTTTATATATATATATATATATATATATATATATATATATATATATATATATATATATTATAAATTATATTTTAGAATATATACATAATTATTCTATATATATTCGCTACGAAGATACGTTCGTTTCGACATTGAAACTTCAATGTCTCATCAGGCAGTGTCGAAAGTATTGGAAATTCTTTTTCTTTATATTTATTTAGTTTTGTCCGAGCTGTTAGTGGGTGGAGGTACTGATAGTGGAATAAGTCTTTGACCGTTGGAATTTTTGAAGAAATATATATATATATATATATATATATATATATATATATATATACTGTTCATATGTACCCATTATATGTCTATCTATCTATCTATCTATCTATATATCTGTATATCTCATAGATATACATATCTATCTATCTCTTGTTCTAAAATCTATTATTTATATGCAGGTATGTATGTTTATTATCTATCTTTCTATTTATTATCGGTAGGCTTCTATCTATCTATCTATCTATCTATCTATCTATTGTTCATATATATGCATTATGTGTGTATTATGTATGTATAATCATGTATGTATGCATGAATGTATGGATGTATGTTTATATCTATCTATCTATCTATTGTTCATATATATGCATTATGTGTGTATTATGTATGTATAATGATGTATGTATGCATGTATGGATGTATGTATGTATGTTTATATCTATCTATCTATCTATGTATCTCTCTATCTAATGTTCATATGTATTATGTATGTAAAATGATGTATGTATATACACAAACGACCATAATTATTATGCCACCTTAGTGTTTTAGAAATTATGTATTTCATACTATTTTTTAGTAGTTATTCACAAGTGAATAATTGTAAATGAAAATGTAATGGTTCTCTTGTTAACACTGCACAATAACATGTGCATCAAATTAATTGATAAATATTTAATAATTACCTATATTGCAGTTTCATCAATGAAAGAAAAAAGAACATTTGTGGTGATTCGGACGAGTTCATCATTGTTCATCGCCGTGTAAAATTTTGCAAAGCAACAATAACAAAAGAACAATTCTATTATCATTTGGCAATAAATACTAAAAAATAATATGATATACACCATTTCTTAAAAATAAACTGGGGTTGCATAATAATTATGGCCAGTAGTCTATCTATCTATCTATCTATCTATCTATCTATCTATCTATCTATTCTTCATATGTATGTATGTATGTATGTATCCCAATTTCTACGCCTTTAAATCATGTCTGTAACGTTTTTCTCTCCATATTTTGTCAATTCAATCTAACAGGTTGGGCTCTTGGATATGGTGGTAAACTGCATCGAGTAGCTAGGCTTCTGAGTGGGAGGCTGTGAGGAGCATAGAAGTAACACTAATTTGCAGTTTTTATTAGGTCCACCCTCACCCGGATTGGTAGAACTTGTTAGGGTCCCAGGTATAGGCAAATTGCGAACCCCCAAACTGGAGTCAAAACACTATGAAAATATAAAAATATTTTTTTTTAGAAATATATACATAAAAATAGATTTTTGTAAAAACTATACATTTTTGAAGGAAAAGATTAATGCCATAACACTTTTTAAAGAAAAAAATATGGCCATCATACATTTTTGAAGAAAAAAATATGACCAGCAATACATCTTTGAATATAAAAATAGAATTCTTTAAAATACAAAAAATTAAAAAAATGTTCATCATAAACTGATTAAATCCACATTCTCACTATAACCGAACATTTAAAAAATACCTTAAACTCTCACGTTTTTGGCATTAAATAACCCACAAAGGTTGAGATGCCGTTAAACAAAACTCAAACTTAAACTAAAATGTAGAGATCCTTAACGGAATATTTTTCAATGCGATCGACCTCGATACCGAATATGTGTTTGTATACTTCTAAAATTTTCTATAAGCGTGTAGTACTCAAGTACATTACCCACTGCTTTACATCTTCTTGATTTTCTTTACCTCCTGTTCCATCTATTATTTTTTCGAGCTTCAATTTCGCGACTTTTTCCTTCCTTCTTGATTCTGAACCATTGTTTTTTTTTCATTTGTATAAAAAAATCATATTTTAACTCTTTCTGTTAGTCTTTACAGCTTAAATTTTCGGATTTAAAATTTAACTATAATATCCTTCATTCTTTCTTTTCTGATTTTCATTTCTATTTTCTTTTTTCTTGCATTATATTTTTACTTTTTGGAAGCAAAATATTTCGTTTATTCACTTATATGTCCCTCTTTTCTTTGACAACATTCTTCAAGGTCATCCGATCACTGTTGGCAGGGGAATGAGAGAGACGGAAATAATGGCAGAGATGGGTTTTATCAATATTTTTTCTCTGTCGTGGTAATCGATTACTTGACTCTCTGAAACACAAGCAACTAATCAATAAACATCAATTTTTCAATACATTTGTAACCGAAACAGTCGGCTTTTATTTTGTCTAAATTCTTTCCATCCAGTAAACCAATGAAAGTATTGTTTGAACTCATATCTTCCATTTTCATTTACTCTATAACTCAACACCAGTGTTTCCTGTATTATTTTACTTGTGAAGGTATCCAACGCAAAACGACTGCACTGATTACAAAAATGTCTATTTAAATATGAGAATTTAAATCGTTCATATTTAACAATATTGGCAAAAATGAAACCATTTATTAAGGACTATTTATTTATTAGCAATGTCTACAATATTAACATATTATCTCATAATAGGACATTTTAATTTATAAAATCACACATACATACACGTATATATATATATATATATATATATATATATATATATATATATATTATTAAGTAACTGATCGTGCTTTATATTCGATCTCAACAGAATGCAGAAAGCGCTGGACTTCTGTTTCGTTCTATATTTGGGACTCTTCAGCAGTGCGCATCCACTAGCAGGAATCGAAACCCAGCCAGTTATGTTATGTTATTAAGCTAATGTCATACCAACTGTACCACGGGCCGTGGAGACGAAGATCTAACGAATTAACCTCGATGACGCGAGTATAAAGCGCGATGAAGTACTTGATATGAATTACTTAATATGTGATGATGTCGAATATAAAATTCGATGAATTACTTAATAATTATTCAAATCCACCTACTACTTCAATCATATATATATATGAGTCATCCACATACAAGCACAACAGTGTGGCTTGACCTCCACTTTCTTTCAACCGGGATCGAAACTCAACCAATTTGGAGTCAGTCGGAGTACATAGACCCTAAGGCATACGCAAATGGATTTTGGACATGAGAAATTTAGCATGTTATATATATGCTATGTATACACAAGGCAGTGATTGGGAGAACTCAATTTATTACTAAAGAGTAACGTGTAAATCGCAGAAACGGTAACTGTTTTTTTATTTTACTTTCTAGAGAGCTCAAACGTAATGAGAGCATTATATATATATATATATATATATATATATATATATATATATATATGTATCGAGGCAGCAAATAATGTACTGTTAAATATAAGAGACAATGAATGTCTATTATGTTTCATCATGAGCCGTTCTAAACGTCGTATTTTGGCTTTAATTTCAGTTGAAAATATAGGCAAAAATTCTCCAACATTTGGTGATGTTGGATGTTACTGTGTTACTGTCGTAATAACCTCTATGAAGATGGCTCATGTGAGCCGAAAGCTTAGAAATAAATGAATAAAAAAATATCCAAATGTTGGAGGACTTTTGTCTTTATTTTCAACTGAAATTAAAGCCAAAATACTACGTTTAGAACGGCTCATGATGAAATATAATAGACATTCATTGTCTCTTATATTTAACAATATATATATATATATCTATATATATATATATATATCCACGTACAAGCTTGTTTCGCTGTATATATATATATATATACAGAGAGAGAGAGAGAGAGAGAGAGTGAGAGAGAGAGAGACGAGTTTGTAAAAAAAAGGAAACGAAGTTTGTAAAATTGCAGATATAACTAAAATATTTATTTATAAAAAGAAAATATGAATATAGGCAAAAAGCTGATGCGTTACCCGATGTGTTTTGTCCTCTGACGGAATTTGTTAGGGAAAATGTAATTACCTTATTTTTCATTAAGTACTTCTGAAGAAAATGAAAATATTGGTTGCTTTTTTAACATTTTTAGATAGACTTTTCAGTTTTATATAGATTTAGTTTAATAATTTTCATGATGTACGGATATTTTTTACTGTTGCACATAAGTTTCTGCTACAAAATAAAATCTCTTACATATATTTTGACAAAGACTATCAAAAGACAAGACGTGTTGGCTATGGTAAGATTTATTTTGTGCTCATTCATATATATATATATGATGTTAAAAAAAAAGTAAACAACTACTCCGAAAGAAATAAAACAATGAAAAAGTATTCAATACCAAATTCATTCGGAAGAAAGTACAGTGAAAATATATAATCAGTATTCTTCAATTATGGATTATATATCCTTAACATATATATATATTCTTAATCATATACATATATATACGTTTTTGCCGTCGAAATAGTTAAATGTAACCGCCTCTTCTACTCTTCTATAACTACAATAGCTAAAAGTTTAAATGCAATATCAATTGCTACCTTTTTATCAACGTGATTTTCATCCATCTTTAAATCTTTCTTCGACATATCTTGTACCTTGTTATTTCTCACACTGTATGCCTTTCCGTACTTACAGTAACCATCCTTTGACGGAAACAGCATGCAGTTATTTGTGGGTAAATGAAAGCAAACAAATCAACTGGAATTCGAACTCGGATCTCCAATTTGTCGTTCCGAGTCGATATCTACTGCACCACAACGCAAATCCAACGAACATATCAGAACGACAAAATTTTCATGAGGAATTTATTGAGTTTTATACTTAGGATCAGGCAGAGGCAACTGAGATTTCTCGGTGCACGTAACAAAGAAGGAAGTTTCGGAGGATCTGATCCTCACGGGGCGGATAGAGAGAATGTGAGACAAGGGAAAGAAGCGTGTGACACATTCGTTGAGCTTGAGAATTTTGTGGTTTCTTCAGATGCCTTATACATTAAAAAGCTTAGACGATCATGGATTTCCACTTGGCTCTGTATCTTCTCGCTCTTAATATTCTTCCTCTTGCTGTCTCTCCCAAAACACGCTCTGCCATCCATTTTCTCAGGCCTATCAAGTAGTTTCCCCACGGATTCCCTCAGTCACTTTTTCTTTCTATCTGTCCTGTGAGTAGTAAATCCTCCATTAAATTTCCAACAAACCTCATTTGTCTCTTCTTTATATTAAGCACGAGTGTTCTGCTCGTTTTCATCGTCTCCGACAACTCGTCGTTAGTCACGTGCTCAGTCCATATTCTCGTCAATATCTTTCTATAAAACCACATTTCTGCTGCCTCACGCCTTTCCTTCATCCTTGAGGAGATTGTCCAACATACACTGCTATTCAGAAGAACAGATATCACATGGCAATTCATTACTCTCTTTGTTTTCAATGAGATTTTCCTGTCTTTCAGAGCACTCGTTAGTTTTTGAAATGCATCCTTGGCCATGCCAATAGGTCTTAGGTTCTCAGCATCACACTTTCCATCCTCTGTCACCATGCTTCCCAGGTTTTAAATTTCTTGTTTTATTTTAGGTTCTCCGATTTGTAGTTGGCATTTTAATGTCTTCTTTTTGCTGAAGACATATATTTAGTGTTCCTGAAGTTGATGCTTAGTTCTTTCTTCTAGCTTTATCATTCTACCTTCTGTAGGAGGTCTTGCATTCTCGTTTCCCTGTCTGCTATCAGCATTGTGTCGTCCGCGTATCTTACATTGTTGAGATTGTGGCTGACAACGACGAATCCTGACAAGGATTTTATTTCTCTCAGTATTGTTTCACTGTATAAATTATATAGTTCCAATGAAAAAACGCATCGTTGTCTTATGCCGCTTTTAATTTTATGTACCTTCTGAATTCACTTCCTAGGCGTACGCAAGCGGTTTGCTGCTAATAAATATTTTTTGATTATCCTAACATCTTTTCCAAAAATGTCGTATCATGTCTTTGTGCTGTCAGTCATTTAATTGTCATACGTGATGCCCGCTTGGGCGATCATGTATCGAAAAAGACTTGACTGACTGGGCAGAAGATTATCCCCCAGTAGGCTGCCATTGTTCTCTGCGGTAGACTGGTTGCCGACCAATCTGTTCTATTATTTAATAATTGTTAATCTGAGAGTCGAGTTTTAATTTCATCTGAATTTCTTAAACATACTTACGTACAAATAATCAAGGGAAAGTTATGAATTCAGCTGTTATCCCGCAGCTATCAGTTAGTTACTATTCAGTCAGCTAGTTAAGTGCCATACTTGATACACGCTTGGCCGATCATGTCTCGAAAGAGACATGACTGACTGGACAGAAGATTATCCCCCAGTAGGCTGCCATTTCTCTCTGCGGTAGACTGGTTGCCGACCAATTTGTTCTATTATTTAACCCATAACTGGAGGGAAGAAACGGAATAATACCTTTCCCAAGGGTATATGCGCATAAGTGAATGCAATGACTGGAATTTGAACTCGGCTCCCCGATTTGTCGCTCCGAGTCAATATCCACTGCACCACAAAGCACATTCTTGAACCACAGTTATCAAATGCGTCTGTGTAGTCTACAAAGCACAGATATAGTTCCTTCTACATTTCTATAGCTTTGTCAGATAACATTAAGAGAAAACACTACGCCTCCTTGGTCTCACACTTTCAGCGGACCTCAACTGGAAGGATTATATCGAATCAATTGCTAAATCCGCTACTATGAATGTCGATTCACTTTGCAGGGCCCAGAAGCTTTTTCCGTCTGAACCTATCCTGCACATATATATATATATATATCTAACATCCGCCCGTGAAATGCCTTGCTTGGGGTGAAATGATTAAAAAAAGTGTATCATATTCCTTATTCTGGTAGTTTTAACAAAGCCACACTGTTTTTTTCCTACCTCTGGGCCAAATCTGTTGCGCTTTCTGCTCATCCGGATGATGAGTTTTATGTGGCTACATTCAGCTTATTGTTTGATCGAGTTCACATAAATTTTCACCTGGCTTCTTAGGTAGTTCTATGAAATCTGACCTGCTTAGGTTTTCCGGTATATAGCTGCTGTTGTAGATTTCGTTTATTATTTCTGTTACCCTGTCTAGGCCAAAGTTTTCTAAGGGTGTCATCATCTCCATTACAATCCCATCGGCCCTGCTGCTTCATTTCTGTTCAATTTGACATTGTCGATTCCACTTCAATTTTTAATGTTTCTAGCCAATGCGTAATATTGTGTATTATTGATTGCACTCTCTTGTCGTGGATAAGATCAGAAATATACTCACCCAATCTCCGAAGTATTTTTTCTTTTTCTAGTATGAGTGTACCCTAATTTGACTTCATACATTTCGTTTGTGAGCAGATCTTTTGATCTGTTAATTCCTTTATTTTTTTATGCATAACACTATTATTGTTTGTGTTAAGTCTCTACTTCGGCACATTTGACGTGGAGCCATTTTTCTTTAGCTTGGTACCGTTTTCTTCTTCTTCATTGTGTTCCATTCCATATCTTGGCATCATTCTTGTCTCTTTTGCTTTAGGTCAAGAATCTTTTCAGTGATCCACTCATTTTTCTTCCGACGTGCTTCTTCCTGTGGGAAGATGTCGTTCGCCGATGTTACTAGAGCCACTCATAGTACTTTCTTTTTTATCTTCACACTGTCTATATAAATTGCCTGCAAGTTCCGGTCATTCAAGAGACGATTTAATTGCTTTCTTAGGTTTCTTTCATCGCCTTAGTTTTATCCTTCGTTTGCATAAAATTGTTATCTGGTCACTTCCGCACCTGGAAAGGCTTTGTAGTAAAGGACTGCAGTTCTGAATATCTTGTTAATACTAACAAAATCGATTTGGTTCTTAATTTCTCCTCCTGAAGTATTCTGGATCCATAATCTTCTTGGGTGCTCGTAGAATTAGGTGTTAGTTATTACCTGGTCATTTTCTGTGCAACATTGTACCCATTCCACGCCACGGCCATTGCGGTGTCCTAGTCCGAAATTACCGATTCTTTCACCTTTTCTCCCTTGGCCGACTTTGGCATTGCGATCCCCCATGATGACTCTTTTGTCTTGTGATTTGCATTGTGCATTAGCACAATCATAGATGAAGTAGAAGGACTAGATTTATTGTTCTGTACTTTGTGGTATGTGCGTTGTGGTGCAGTGGATATCGGCTCGGAACAAGAAATCGGAGAGCCGAGTTCGAATACCAGTTGAATTCATTGCATTCACTTACGCGCAAATATCCTTGGGAAAGATATTAATCCGTCTCTTCCTTCTAGTTATGGGTTAAATAACAGGACAGATTGGGTTCTATAGCCTTGGTTGGCAACCACTCTATCGCAGAAAACAATGGCAACCTACTGCGGGGTAATCTTCTGCCCAGTCAGTCATGTCTCTTTCGAAACATGATCGCCCAAGCGTGTATCACGTATGACACTTAACTGACTGACTTTGTGGTATCGGTACATATATCATTATTACCGAGGCTTCTAGAAAACTACTAGAATTCTTTAGGATATCTGGAAGAATCCCATATTGCATTTCCTTGTGTCTTTATCCAGTTTAATGCCGACATCTTTTCATTAATTTCACGTATATAATTCTGTTTTCATTACTGATGAAGTCTCCATTATTTGGCCATCTCGTTTCCTTCTTTTTCTATGTGCCATGTCTCTTCAGGACGTAGGCGATCATGGTTCTCCACGTCTCCCTATCCCTTGTGGCTCTTAGTATGTTTGCTCCTGTTAACTCATTGCAATCCCCGTTCCGTCATCCACTTGATCAGGCCTTGTAAATATGTTATCCGCTGCCTTCCTCTGTCTCTTTTTCTTTCTATCTGGCCAGTCAGTACCAGCTTCTCCAAGCTCCCCTTCCTTATTGCATGTCCCAGGAACTTCAGTTGTCTCTTCCTGATGCTCAGTATTAATTTCCTTTTTGTTGCCATTCTTTCCATCACCTCATCGTTGCTTGCATGCTCAGTCCACGATATCCGCATCATCCTTCTGTAGAACCACATTTCCGCTGCTTCTAGTTTTGTCCTCATTTTCGATGATATTGTCCAGCATTCACTGCCGTATTGAAGAACTGTCATCACATAGCAATCCATCACTCTTTTCTTTGTTTCTGTTGAAATTTTCCTTTACTCATCTTCTGGAACGCGTCCTTCGCCATGCCAATTCGCCTTTGTATCTCTCTATCGCACTTTCCATCTATTGTTAGAACACTTCCTAGGTATTTAAATTTTTGTACTTGTTTGATTTTGATATCCCCCTCTTGTGTTTGGCATTTTGGGTTGCACCTTTAGCTGATGACCATGCATTTAGTTTTCTAAAAGTTTATTTGTAGTCCTTTTTTATCTCGTTTTACATATGCCTAAACTGTATATGTTCAATCTAGTCACTTTTCTTCACGTTTTGCTGGTGTTCACACTTGTTCCTGGTTCTGAAACTCCACTTCACAAGAGGTTTTTTTTTTGTTTGTTGCGAAAGATCGCAGGATATCTGTGCGGTGATACCTGTCACTCATGTTCTTCCATTTCGAGCTAGGGATAAATTCTGAGAAAATGTGTCCCCTTTACGCCGTTAATGCAAACAGTCGCAGGATGGCAGTCCCGTGAAACTTGTGGCGCATGTTGTCCTTTCACAATAGGAAATGAGTTGGAAGCAACATGGGATAAGGGCAAGTCCATGTTGGCCTGAGGATGACTGACACAGTCTCAAATAGTCTTAAATATAAACAGAGCAAAAACAAAAAATGTATGAGTGTATCAAAAAATTTGGACTGGATGCTTAACACTTCATTCACGCAAGTAACTATACAGAAAAATACACATTGTTTAAATGAATTTTAGCTATTTCAGCACACACACACATATACATGCAACCTAAAAATGGTGAAAAATCGTATTTTCCAATAGTAAATATACCTTTATAAATTTGCCGATCACAAACACACTGACGACCAAATAGAATTCTTGAATAAATGTCAAAACATGAAAAAAATAACAACAGCAGTGACATAAACATACTTGTAAATGACTATAGAATGGGCCGGATGCACTTTCAACGATGAAAATTATAGAAAATCTTTATACTCATAATGATTCACAAATCGGAAAAATGGTAGGATACTGGAAAAACTTAATAAAAAGTTAATTTAAACTTCTTTGTGGCTGTATTTAAAAAAAGATGTTTCAAATGAATATTGAATTTTGTGGTGCAGTAGATATCATCTCGAACGAAGAAATCGGAGTTCGAATTCCAGTTGAAATCATTTCATTCACTCACGCAGAATTGCGCTTCCGAAAGTACCTCCATTTTTTCTTTTCAGCTATGGGTAAATAACAGGACAGATTGGGTTCTATAGTTTTGGTTGGCAACCAGTATACCAGGGAAAGTAATGGCAACCTACTGTGGGAAAATTTCTTCCCAGTCAGTCTCTTCGTATGGCCCTTAACTAAATGACAAACATATATATATATATATATATATATATATATATATATATATATAGCGACACGCATAAGTATTGAAAACGTCATTTTCTGTTATAACTCTACTTTATGTTCGCCATCTTGCCTGATTTTCGCTTAGTAATATCTCGTAAATTTGTTTTAGTTTTATGTGGAAAGAAAATCCAAAACTCATGGCTGAATCCATTTTTTTTTTTTATCAAATTTCAAAATAATCTTATGCAAAAATACTGGATACATGACACTTTTTTCAAATTTCCAATCCAAACTTTATATTTTAAAAGACTTTAAATATTCTAATTTTCGATAGTATTGGAATGTTATCCAATCAGAAAAGCACACAATTGTTTACAAAATAGTGCTACTAATCATCTGATATTTTGATGTGCATTCTGCAATTCAAGGATTAAAAATGGCAAAAACTAAAGAATTATCTGCTCAGTTTAGTATTCGAAGCTTAAATAAAACAATTTATGTTGAATTTATTTATTTTTTAAACGCGATATATTTCAATTTATTCTAACGTCTTTCTAGTTGTTACTCGCATTTCAGTAAAAGCTTTGTTCATTTTAATTACGTCTACCGGCCTGTGCACTCGATAAATTTAGTAAAGATGTGTCCTCAAGCAGGATTCAAACCTGCTTGCCCATCAGTGAGGACATCTCCCTCGTTGTTTTTTTTTTATTTTAAAGATCAAGAGTGCCCGCGCATATGATTTAAATGTCGTAGTGCAGGTACGTGAAAAAACTTACTGCAGTTTTTGAAAGTGTTGAATACAGAGAATTGTTGACTGTTTGAATTGTTTCTACGGCTTATGAACATTTTTCAGGTTATTTAAAGCCAGAAAATAGTTTTAGATTGTAAAAACATTTTATAGAATAATAGTACAGATGTAAGTTGTGGTGCATTAGATATCGGCTCGGAACGAGAAATCGGGGAGCCGAGTTCGAATTCCAGCTGAATTTATTGCATTCACTTACGCGCAAATACCCTTGGGAAAGGTATTAATCACTCTATTCCTTCCAGTTATGGGTTAAATAACAGGACAGTCTACTGCAGAAAGCAATAACAATCTACTGCGGGATAATCTTCTGGCAAGTCAGTCATGTCTCTTTTGAGACATGATTGCCCAAGCGTGTATCACGTATGGCACTTAACTGACTGAATAGGACAGATTGGGTTCTATAGGCTTGGTCGGCAACCAGTCTACCGCAGAAAGCAATGGCAACCTGCTGCAGGATAATCTTCTGCCCAGTCAATCATGTCTCTTTCGAGACATGATCGCCCAAGCGTGTATCACGTATGACACTTAACTGACTGACTGAATAGTAACTAACAGATAGCTGCAGGATAACAGCTGAATTAAATATATATAAGAAATTCAGATGGAATTAAAACTCGACTCTCAGATTAACAATGATTACTCATTCTTCATTACACCATCCACATATCAAAGCTTACACCCCTTGGAATTAGCCCATGGTCACCCATCTAGTTACTTACAAGTTCAACGTTGCTTAACTTCTTTGATCTTACATAACCCAATATTTCAACATTTCGTGGCACACAAACGACTCTTCTCAGATTTTGAATTTGAAGTTCTTTTTCTCCTAGACCGGTTGCTACCCACGGCTAAGTAACCCAAACCTGGTTTACACCAGTGTAAACATCATGTACCACAGCAGGCGTCTGCAATAGGGATTGGCTAGAAAACCTATCTGAAGATAGCACGCTTAAACGAAATGCCACACAGTAATATGGTATATTTTATACAGCTTATATTAATTATAATGGTTTTACTGAATATGGCAAGAGTTTTATAAGAATTTGTTACAGATGGCGGAAGAACCATAACTTTACCGGAAACAACTTTCCAGACATGTATTTCAAATGATGGAAAAGAATGTAAAATGTTTCCCATTGTTAGGCCTTCTTTTCGTAAATGCATAGTGATTGATTTTCCACAAATCAAATTTAATTGACTCTATCTATCTATCTATCTATCTATCTATCTATCTATCTATCTATCTATCTATCTATCTATCTATCAGCCTGTTCATTATCTATCTATCTATCTATCTATCTATCTATCTATCTATGTTAGTCTGATAATAATGTATTCCCGTAACAATCAATTCAGTTGATATGTGTGTATATATGTATGTTGTGTCTATCTGTTCCCTTTATTTTTTCTATGTATCGACGTGGTTACTTCTCAGTGTCTTCATATCGACACATAATTCTGTCTAGAAAAGTCAGCTTACCGTCGATATTTTTTTCATAAAATCTATGTTGTTTCTTTGTTTAATTGATTGATTGATCTATCTATCTATCTATCTATCTATCTATCTATCTATCTATCTATCTATCTATCTATCTATCTATTTCAGTCTGTACATGATCCATCTATTTATATATATTAGTCTTTGCATGATCTATCTATCTATCTATCTATCTATCTATCTATCTATCTATCTAAGTCTGTTCTCATCTATCTATCTATCTCCGTATATATATATATATATATATATATATATATATATATCGGGGTCCTTTACTTTGTGTTCAATATATATATATATATATATATATATATATATGTGTGTGTGTGTGTGTGTGTGTGTGTGTGTGTGTGTGTGTGTGTGTGTACAACAATGTATTTTTACTTTTCTTTGCTTTATTTCTGTGTGTCTGTGTCTACCATGATATGCCAATTAAGGATATATCTTTCACAACTGGATTTTCCCCTTCCATAAATCTTACATATAAACGACCATTTCTGATATGCCATGTTGTGTCCAATCAATTCCAATCAAGGTTTGGAGCATTCCTCATTTATTCTGCAGTATTATCTTTTATCTATTTCGAATCACTTAAAACAATCAGACACGATTTCCCGCCTTCCGTCTGAAATTTAATTTAGGACAAGCTCGAATAGATTTATCAGCTAATTGCATAAGTCGTAAATCGACTGATCAAAGTCGCGATATAGTAATAAATCCTGTTACCAAACAATAGCCGTCTGTATGGAAGACCATCAATCGTCATTAAGACGAATCGATCAAATCGATCGAGCCAATTTGGCTCGACTGATAGATTTTTACTGCGTCTTTATATTTGAATTTAATGACGGCCCATGTCACGTGATGTGTTCTTTCCCGCCAATTGGTATTTTCGTGCTGTCATCTTTGCGAGTTGTTATTACGAACAGCAATGATAGATGCTTGAATTCAATTGCAAAGAGAAAAGAATATCCCGATTGCTTGTCTTTCTTTTTTTTTTCATTGTTAAAACACGAGGCCTAATAACTTGCGATGCCTCATTGCTTAAAAAAATCCCCTTGAATGTTTTGTGTTCAGCATGTACAGATATACTTTAGAATTATCCACATATGCGATGTAACAAGCCTCTGGCTAATCTATTGTTGCTTCCACAGAAATAGCCCAGAGGAACTACATTGCTTACTTCCAAAATTTTACCGTTAGGACCCGCCCTGCTACACTCTTTGTAAACCACCCTCGTTCCATCTATATTCATCTATTCTGCTAATCGTTTTGGCGTTCTGGAGAAAATCCAAAGGAGAATCTGCAATTTTATGGATTGCGACCTGGCAGCTCGACTGCGGTCACTTTCTCACTGACGAGATGTGGCTTCCCTCTATCTCCTCTACAAATATTTTCACAGATTCTACTCCGATGATCTTAGTTCTCTGCTTGTCCCCTCTTCACAAATTGACTCGAGCTACAAGACTGGCAAATAGGTTCCACCATTTTGCAGTGAAAATAATCAAATATAACCGCAACTTTTACTCCATCAGCTTTTTTCTCGCGCTTCCCGCCTATGGATCTTCATTGCATTCACTTACGCACAAATACCCTTGGGAAAGATATTAATCCATCTCTTTCCTCTAATTGTGGGTTAAATAATAGGACGGATTGGCTTCTATAGCCTTGTCTGGCAACCATCATTGCCTATGTCATAAAGAAAAAATATACATATTTGCAGAGCAAACTTGTGAGAATGCACGGTTGCACGGACACAAATATCTTGGTACACTGAACAAGTTTATTCAATAAAATCGCCTTTGGCTTCAAGCACAGCCTTTAGATAACTTCGGAATCTCCTCCAACATTTGAGGACATTCTCATTTAAGTTGGAGGTTGATGCCAAAATCCTCGCTTTCGGTCCATCCTTGGTATTACAAAGAGGTTCGTTTGTCTATTCCAGAAATGCTCCCTACACATAATAATCGAGTGGATTGGGTGTTGAGTTGCCAGATGTAGTGTGTGATAGGGTCACAGAAAGTATCTGACAGCTATTACATTGGTTCTCCTGGTGCCAGACATAAGGTCTTCTAACAACCATACCCTGATCAAACTAACTCCTCCAAAGCACTTATACACCTCAGATGTTCAGATAGTATCCCAACGCTGTTTTCTTTATTTCAAATGAAATGTTTCAGTTTCTCAGCATCTTTTTTAGTTTTTGATGATTCTTCCTTTACTTCGATGCGTGTTCAGATCTCGTTGTTGCATTTTCAATAATCTGCTAAGTGAGTTTGAAAATATTAACTACTGTAACTGTTTTGTGTAGAAATCTGCTACTTGTAACTCGCAAATTGCGTTTTCTTTCCTATTGCTTTCTGTTTTCTTGCAATTGATAGTTAGTTCTTTTTAATCACTTTCTCCTACTAAGTCAGTTGATTGCTATATATGAGACACACTTGGGAGATAATGTCTTTTTTCGATCCATGACTGACTACACGGAAGATTTTCCCGCAGTTTTTTACCATTTCTTTCTGTGGTAGACTGGTTGGCAACCAAGGCAATATAACTTGATCTCTCGTGCTATTCAACCCATAGCTCATGGGAGAATTGATGGATTAATTAACTTTCACCAAGGTTATTTGTACGTATGAGAATGCAACTGAAAATTCGAACCAGGCCCTCTGGTTTCTCATTCCTAGCTGATATTCATTGCACCACAACGCATATTTCTTCGACTTCTTCTTCTATGTGCCCTGTTCCTTCAGGACGTAGGCAATCATGGTTCACCAAGTCTCCCTATCCATTGTGGCTCTTAATATGTTTGCTCCTGTTACACCTCGCAACTCCCGTTCCGTTCTATCATCCACCTGATCACGCCCTGAAAATATGTTATCCACTGCCTTCCTCTGTCTCTTTCTCTTTCTATCTGGCCAGTCAGTATCAGGTTCTCCAAGCTGTCCTTCCTTATTCATGTCCCAGGAACTTCAGTTGTCTCTTCCTGATGCTCAGTATTAATTTCCTTTTTGTTGCCATTCTTTCCAACACACCATCGTTGCTTGCATGCTTAGTTCACGAATCAGTCATTCAGTTAAGTGCCATACGTGCTATACGCTTGGGCGCTCATGTCTCGAAAGAGACATGACTGACTGGGCAGAAAATTATCCCATAGTAGGTTGCCATTACTTTCTGCATTAGGCTGGTTGCCGACCAAGGCTATAGAACCCAATCTGTCCTGTTATTTAACCCATAACTGGAAGGAATAGACGGATTATTACCTTTCCCAAGGGTATTTGCGCGTAAGTGAATGCAACGAATTCAACTTGAATTCGAACTCGGCTCCCCGATTTCTCGTTCCGAGTCAATATCTACTGCACCACAACGCACGTCCACGAATATTCTATCTAAAACATCCCGTAATTTTCCTTCTTAGTCTGTCGTAAACGCAGTGTCATCTACGTGTCGCATATTGTTAAAATTAAACCCACTGAGACTAAGACATGCTTGGGTATTTACACACTATATCATTGTTAATCGGTGTTTTCATTCTGCCCTTCTTGCTTTCATTATATCTTCTTTGTCATGTACCGTGTTCCTTTAGAACGAAGGCAATCATGGACTTCCACTTGGCTCTGTCTATTGTCGCTCTCAGCAATTTTTTACCTGGTATTTCCCCCAAGTCCCTCTCCGGCAATCATTTGCTCAGACCTAACAAGTACATCTAGTGCTGCTTTCCCCTGTCTCTTCTTCCATTTATCCAGCCTGTGCGTATCAAGTTCTCCAGGCCCTCCATCCACATTACTTGTCCCTGGAACTTCATTTGTCTCCTCCTGATATTCACTATCAGTTTTCTTCTCGTTTGCATCCTTTTCAACACCTCATCTTTGCACACGTACTCTGCCCATAGTATCCTCAGTATCTTTGTGTAAAACCACATTTCTGCTGGCTCAAGAATTTCCTTCATCTCTGATGAGATCGTCCAGCATTCACTTTCATACAGAAAGACAGATATCACGTAGCAATCCAGCACTCTTTTCTTTGTTTACTGGGATTTTAAAATTCTCCTAGCTGTATTTCTATAGGATGAATCCCAAAAGTTTTTACTGTATGTATCTGATTCTAAGTAGAAGTGTCATTTTCATTTCCCTTAAAAGTTCCTATTTCACATATTCCGTCCCTAATATCTTTGATTCTCTGTTAAACCACATCTTTGTTGCACCACATCTGCTCTCTACCTTTGAAGAAACTATCCTGCATTGTCTGCTAAATCATAGAATACATATTACATAACAATTCAGCACCTTTTTCTTTGCTTCTAATTAAATATTCCTGTATCTTCATACTTTGCTTAATTTAGAGGGCATTTTTCAAGATTTTGATAGGTTTTCAAAAATCGGGGTCACATTTTCTGTCATCTAATTTGCATAGCAGACTATCGAAAAATTTTTTTCGAATTAGACAAAGTTAAATTCTGTCCAGACATTCATCATGGATGGCATTGTCAGTGAAATGCCATTCGAATTATTCATGAAGAGTATGATTTGCCAAAACCAATTAAAAAAGGTGCGCTTGCAAACCATTTGCGGAAAATGGCTCTTTTTTTCCATTTGTAATCTTGTTTATACCTTCAAATATCATTCAATAATTTTTATGAAGACAAATATTTTAATGTAATTATTTTCAGCGTCGTTAGCAATTACTGTTTTAGGTTTTTCACTGGTAGCAATTAGTTGTCCCGATTGTTTTCTTTTTAACTTTCAGCTTGAGTTTCGGCAACTCGCACACGGATAGCTGTATTAGTGGAGGAATAAAATTATGTTTAACACAATTACGCAGCAGCGAATTGGTTAGTTGTGAATAAATTAAATCTTACATAAAGGAATGCAAAAATGTCTCAATATAACGGAGTGTTTTCAGTTGTCATTATCGTCGCTGTTTTTACTTCGCTAAACTAGATTCGCGTGAAGATAAATTTCACAAAAGCCTATTATTCACAAAAGGAAATAAATATTTAGTTTGTGCATGCTAGTCAGATGTCGTAGGAATCTAATAGTGTATCGTGTTTTGAATTAGTAACTAGGTCCCACCCATTCACAGTTAGATTAACCAAATGCAAACGACAATTCTACTCCTGCAGCTTCTTCTCTCGCACTTCCCGCCTGTGGAACTCACTCCCATATTCTTGCTTTCCTGACGACTACAACCTCCAGAAATTTAAATGCAATGTCAATACTCATCTATTACCCACTTGACTATAGTTCTTTCCCCACCCCGTATATCCTTTCCATTCTCTGCACCTTTGAGACTGTCATCACACCTGTATTCCCATCCTACTCTTGCTCCTTTCTAACTGGTTCCTCTTCCTCTTCACTATCTTTTTACACTTATGTAGCCCCCTGCACATCAGTGGCATTACCGCCTTGCTCGGGGTGATATGATTAATATATATATATATATATATATATATATATATATATAGTAACCACTTTTAGCTACTTGACTCTAGTTCTTTCCCCACCCCGTATATCCTTTCCATTCTCTATACCTTTGAAACTGTCATCACACCTGTATTCCCAACCTTCTCTTGCTCCTTTCTAACTGGTTCGTCTTCCTTTTGACTCTCTTCTAATTAATCTTTTTACTCTTATGTAGCTCCCTGCACATCAGTGGCATTACCGCCTTGCTCGGGGTGATACGATTAAAAAAAAAGAGAATATATGTGAAAATCTTTTTGAATATTGAATGCGGATAGAGATGCATATAATTCAGGAAAACAACGAGGTAAAGAACAAAAATAGAAACTGAATATGATTGACAAAAATTAAGAGACAAAGGTAAACCATGTAAATGATGAGGAGAGGGTGGAGAAGTTATTAAAAGAGCGAAGGTAAGTCGAAAAAGAATAAAAGAAAATATAAGAAATTAAAATAAATATAATAAAAATTGGAGAATATGTCAGTAATAATACATAAGAAACGATTCTGAGATTATCTATCGATCTGAACTTATTTATAAATGGAACTTTGTCTGTGTGTGTGTGTGTGTGTGTGTGTGTGTGTGTGTGTGTGTGTGTGTGTGTGTGTGTGTGTATCCGTTACCTATAGACTCCGAAACGGCTGAACCGATTTTCTTGAAAATTTACACAGTTGTACTATAAGCGTCTGCGAGTGTTCTAAGCTAGGTTTTATGTCGAGGTACCCCCGATAAATATCGAAAATCGATAATCGAAAAAATCGGGAAGGAGTGGTTCGATGTTAATCAAATTTGATACACTCATAAACAAAGACATAAGAAATAATATTCAGAAGTTTCAAGATTGCATTTCTTACAATAGTGCAGAAAATTGATAATATATATATATATATATATATATATATATATATATATAAGGCAAGATGTTTGTGTGTATGTCTGTTTATCGGTCTATATGTCCTTTATTCAAACCCACAATTTTTTCCGATTCTCACCAAACTTCACGCAAATATTCTTAACACTGAGACTGAGCTCCAGGACCATGGATTAGTTTTAAAGCTTTCATTACATCTCGAGCAACGCCGGGCTATTCTGCTAGTAGAAATATAATTATGATGAAAAAAATATCAAATGGAATAAAGATTATATTTAAATATATAGAAAAATATTTTATGGACAATGCAAAAATCGCAGGAAAAAAATCCAGTAGAATAAAAGAGGCGAGAGGAAATGATTAAGGACAAGCATTGGGCAGGGTGGCCGGATGTGTGTTGTGGTGTAATGTATATCTACCCGGAAAAAGAAATCGGGTAGCTGAGTTAGAATTTCAATTGAATTCTTTGCCTTCACTTACGCACAAATTCCCTTGGAAAATGTATTCATCCGTCTCTTCCCTCCAGCTATGAGTAAATAACATGACAGATTGTGTTCTATAGCCTTGTCTGACAAACAGTCTACCGCAGAAATCAGTAGCAACCTACTGCGGGCTAATCTTCTGCCAAGTCAACCATGTTTCTTTCAAAACATGATCGTCCAAGCGCGTATCAAGTATGACACTTAACTGACTGATTGGAGAAGAATGAAGAGAAATAACATATGAAAAAATAAAATAAAGATCAAATTTCAGAAGAAAAATTAAATGTGTTAAGAAGAAATATCAGACAAAATTAAAACGATATCAGTTAACATTAATAAGAGAAAAAAGTACAAACAAAGCAAAATATTACAAAATTAAAATAAAAAAAATCTTGCAAAGCCCATGGGTATAATGTATGCATAGCTATCATGAAAACGCATGCTGGCAATTCTGAAGTGATTCTCGTAGTTTGAATAAAGTGTTTTCATCAAAATTCTCGAAGTTATACCTTTTAGTAGTAAAGTGAAGAAAATCGACAAGATATGTTGGGCAATAAAAACAAAATAATAAGTGTACTAGTCCGAATAACCCAGAAATATTTATTTGCACAAAAGTACAAATGTGACACAAAATCGAGGTGGGTGAGTAGAGGGTGATACTCATTAACTATCTTTTACCTAGCTAAACACTTTCACGACCCTATCACTTGTTAACAATGCACACATTCAGCAGAAGAATCCATTCATCACCTCCCAATTCTTCTCACACCAAAATACCACATATTTACAAGGGGCACCTAAAACGGCCAAATGAACCCATGGCATAAAAATTTGCTATTATATATCAATAATATAAAATATAATTAAGAATTTAACGAAAAATGAAATGAGGGGAGAGGGATGAAATATCCAAAAACAAAAAAGTAACCAAGAAATATCCTAGTCATTTTAAGGTGTTAAAACTACCAAGGAACTCTTTAAACCATTAGCAAAAAATATGAATCATCTGAAAAACCTCAATTAGGAAAATCCGCAAAATTTTGAGGGTTATTTATAATAATAATAATAATAATGATAATAATAATAACAGCAACAACAAAGGAACTATAAAAATTTAAAAAAAACTATCAGCTATGTCAGTGTAGAAATCTGAAAAATGTTGCTGATAAAAACATCAATAATTAGTTGTTAGGACAAATAACAATAGCAATTCAACACAATTTAACATTTAAATAAGGAGATCGAAAACCATGATAAGATACTAAATTATTCACTAAATGAAACTGAATAAATATATAAAATAAAATATAAAATTTAGATATTATATTTTTATCATTTTTAATTAAAACTGCATAAGAGAAACTACTGCTCATATATACAGTTTTTAAATTACATAACCAGTAAAGTCAAAAAATAAAATAATACTAAAACATTCCGGAAAAAAACAGCTTTATTTAACGTCAAATGACAATAGTGAAAAAAAAATGTAATGTTTAGAACCATGAGAGGATACTAAAAGAAATCTCTGATTGAACATGGATATATATAAAATAAAACTTAATGATGATACCTTTTCTGTCATAAAAGAGAGAATGTTGCCTTTTTTTTCTACTTGATTTTTTCCTGCAATTTTTGCATTGTCCATTGTTCATAAAATATTTTTCCATATATTTAAATATAATTTTTCTCCCATTTTATATTTTTTTCATTATAATTATATTTCTACCGAGCGCCCGTAGCTCAGAGGTAGAATCGCCGACTTACGCCAATTCGGTCGGGTTTCAATACTGGATAAAAAGCAATCCGCTGTCTAACCTTACTAATGAGCTGTGATACATCGAAACAAATCTGTCTTCAGATATATATATATATATATATATAGAGAGAGAGAGAGAGAGAGAAAGAGAGAGAGAGAAAGAAAGAGAGAGCCATGTACGTAATATTAGAGAGATTTTAGTCGATAACACAATAATAGTCACTCATACACACAGCAAAAAAACCTTCACATATTAGAGGCCATCTACATTAAACCAAAACAAACCACACTTAATAAAATCTCATTTCAATCTGGTCACAACACATTACATTGCATTTAGACAGATGGCTCTGTTAACATTTCGATTTCTCACGCGTTGCATAGCAATGTTTTATGTCAACATAAGATAAAATCATATTTGATGGCAGATTTTTTTATGTTAACTTCCTTCTTACCTCTCTGAATTTGGCTTATCTGATCCGAAAGCTTAGAAACCGCATAATATAAAACATCCAAATGTTGGACAAATTTTCATTATTTTCACCTGAAATTAAAGCCAAAATACAATGTTTAGAACGGCTCATTATTAAACATAAAATATATTCATTGTTTGTTTTATTTAACAGTATGTATTTAGAATATATATATATATATATATATATATATATATATATATAATTTCAAGTGAAGAAGGCTCAAGGTTTTTTTTATATTTTGAGTGCTCTGGCATTTATTTTATTATAAACAATGCTCAATATAATGAATTTATAGAGCTTAATATAATATAATATAATTATATGGTTATGTCAATTTTACATTGCTACATGGAAATTTCTATATTTCGAGATTAATTCTCATCATCAGGAAATGTTGGTGTGGTTGTGCAGACGATTTACATTTAAATGACAAATACTTTCGGTTTACTGTGAATGTATGTGGGTGTTTTTGTGTGTATGTGTGTGTGTGTGTGTGGCTAATCAGAATGGAGACTCACTTTGGGGTTTGACCCCGAATAATTTCTCTTCTAACCAACTTTTTTCCTCCTCTTTTTTTCTTTTTCCTTGACCCTATTCCTCTCTTGTCTGTTTTCCTTCGCATTTATCTGATGTTATCATTTTCCCTTCAGTTTTATTACATTTGATGTGATATTTCTTTTCAGTAGAAGCACCCTCCTTCTCTTTCGTCTATTTGTTAAAGAAAAGATTTTTCCAAAAGGAAACCCCGAACTGCTATTTTTTCGGTCTATCTATCAATTTGCTGTAAAGTTTGTTATCCTGATACAAAGTGGGGAATTATTAAAAAAAGAAAAACTAGCTTATTCTATATTTGGCTTTATTTTTATTTTCATTTTTATTTTTGCCTAATTCGTCGGTGATCATGTTATTTAATTTAGGTTTTATCCATTTGCTTATGTGAATAATTTACAATGTCTGTAGACATAAACAAACTCTCTTCAGGTGATATGTTAAATTAAAATAAAAAGTTTTTAGTTTAAATATCACCTGAAGAGGAACGGTTCTGTTCCAAAACATGAAAATTTTTGCGCAGTGATATGCATTTATAAACCATTGTAATAATAAATTATAATATTAAGCTTTACTCTATATCGAGCACTCTTTATCAAAGTCAATTTTTGAACAGTGGTTTTAATCTACGTATTCTTTCATTATATATATATATATATATATATATATATATATATATATATATATATATATATATTAAAGTACATTTGGGAAATGTCTGTGAGAAAAGTAGCAATAGGACGGAAATCATTCTACTAGAAATTTGGAAACTGTAGGCTGTACTTTAATACGAAAATTTTAGTTTGCTTAGGTGTCAGATTTTTAGTCTAGTAGTGATTATGAAGGTACTTGGAGCGATCAATATTGATGTCGACGTTATGCCTTTATTCAAATTCACACAAACTATTAGACAAAACACGATCTCTATATTAATTGTATTAAAGATATAGTGCTTTCCTGGGTCAAGATGGTAGCAGCTGAAAGATCCTAAGTCGGACAACAAGAACTTGCATAATTAGAAAGGGAATGTAGTCGTAGCTGTTAGAAATTTTTCTGACTAAATCACCCCTTTACATCTGGCAATTTAACTCCCAGATTTCTACCCAATAATTATAATATGTGGGGCACGAGTCATAATAAACTCCTTGAACTGAACTGAAGGAAAGGATTATGGCAGCATTTACCAACATTGAGGCTGTCCAGAAAAGGAGCATACAATTCCGAAAATGTCTGGAAGTCATTTTTGTTATTTCAAGATATTTTTGTGAAATTTTAACAAATATATGTTCCACAGAAAAAAAAATTTTCTTTCGCAGACAGATCTGTTTCGCTGTATCACAGAACATCAATACGCTTAGACTCCGATTGTTTTTAACCCAGGATTCAAACCCGACCGAATTGGCGTCAGTCGGCGATTCTACCTCTGAGCTATGGGCACTCGGTAGGAGAAGGCAGACATATTATCGTTATACACGCCCAATAGCCGAGAGTGTTCTAATTCATTGCTGAATGAACGAGGCGTAGATGCTAGAGTAGCTACTGTTTTTTAATGTCTACCATATATATATATATATATATATAATCTTCGTTCAAAGAATTTGTCACTTTAACTGTGCAGATTCATGCAGACTTTGAAATTTCATAAAGATACTGTTATGATTTTCTCACTTATTAGGCCTGATTTTCTTGCTTTGTATTAAAATTATCAAAGACCTATCTTTATCACAATATCGAACACTTTTCTTTAAAAAAAACTGCTTGCCAAAATACCTTTTAATAGTAAAACTACTAATCATTGCTATAACTCAACACTATATATATATAAGAGTATTAACTGTCACATGATTTTATTAACTAAATATTATTTGCCCGGTATTGCCTAAAAATTCGTAGAATTAGTTTGAATTCACTGTGCTATTAATACTGATTTTTTAAACGCAGCTTAGACATGATGCAAGGCCCAAAGAACAGCGTACCTAATGAGGATCGAACTCAGATCTAAATTGTAATGATTCTAGCAAGATAAGTTTCCTAACAACTCCACAACGTCGATTCGGCTAAGCGCTATTTGTAACGATATTCTTATGCCTGTATTCTTCTACAAAAACGACAATTTTAAGTTGCATGTCTTGAAGAAGGCATATATGTGCATATATGTGTATGCAATCTCGTTTCCTCCTAATGTTTTGATCATAGATTGGTCCCCATTCCTGCTTGAGCGTGTTGTTCATCTTCTTGGAAAAATCCAGCTGGTTTGCCAAGGGTACTACGCGAGCAACTGCCACGCATCTTCCTCACCACCCTCCGCCATCTAAAACTGATCGGCACGAAGCACCATCACAGGCACCACAGCCGCCACACATTCGATTGAAGAAGTGCCTTGGGCAAGACGTCAAAAGCCAGGCGGTGCTCGTCTGTCATCACCGTTGCCCAAATATCTACTACCAGGTTTACAACGACGAAAGCTTACTCTTCACTCGGATCTGCTTCGAAGCAATCCTAGCAATCTTCGACCAACCCTAATTTATTTGAAATTAACTAATTTCAAGTAATTTCGTGAGCTTTGATCTAAGTGATAGGCGTAGGAGAGAGAAACACAGATGAGGGTATGGAAGAGGAAGATAAAGAGAATGGAAAGCGAGTCAGAAGACCGTCTTGACGTTGTAAATCTTTCAACAAATACACAGAAATGTCCAGCTTTGATAGAACGAAAACTTGGATCGTAGAAACTGGTTGAAACGACTAATAGAAAGGAAGAAAACTGTGATTTTGAGGTGAGAGTGTGAATAGAGAAAAGGATTGTTAGGAGGGTAAACAACATCGAGAAAGGAAGAGAGAAAGAGAAGATTTCAAAACTTTATTGATTTTTGTTGAGAGAAATACAAATATAAAAGTATTTACTTTCTTTTCTGTATTCTATTTTTTTCTATGTTTAATTTTCAGATTTTTCTATGTTTGGTTTGTGGGAAGCTAGGAATGAAAATATCCGAGTAATAGAAGAGAATGGGAAAAAAAATAAAAAGATTATTAAAAATTGTATATATACATATATATAAGGAGAGAGCTAGGTAGTAAGAGGGATCCTTTTAAATTTGAAATATGTTTTGAAATATAAAGAAATTAGACATTACTAATACGGATAAATTCGTAGAAATATCAAGCAATAACTCGAAAAATGCAGTGCATGGTTACATACACACATACAATTTTACGTACCTGTATGATAGATTAGCTAAATAATGCAAACATTTTTACATGCATAAACACATGGTTAGGCTGAAATAAGACAGAAATGTCGAAAACAGAAAAATAATACACACACACACACACACACACACATATATATATATATATATATATATAGAGAGAGAGAGAGAGAGAGAGAGAGGGAGTGAGACGAGAGAACAGAGAGACACAAGTATGTAAATATATATATATATATATATAAAGAGACTTATAAAGATAAAGATTTTCAGAGATGACACAGATGACAGACAGACACTGACACACACACACTAATACACAAACACCAACACAAATACACACACACACAGATAGATAGATAGATAGATAGATAGATAGATAGATAGATAGATAGGCAAGCATATATATGTGTAAGTCGGTAAGCAAAGAATATGTCCTCTGTATAGAAACAAAATGAGCGAAAATTACTCATATATATGTATATATATGTGTGTGTGTGTGAGCGTGTGTGTGTGTGTGTGTGTGTGTGTGTGTGTGTGTGTGTGTGTGTGTGTGTGTGTGTATCACACATGCAGATAAATGTGCGTATGTAGCTATTTGCACTTATCTGTATGTGTACCTTTGTTTTTGGACATGTGTGTTCATAGATGTTAAATCTTCCTCTCTCTCTCTCTCTCTCTCTCTCTCTCTCTGCATATATATAAAATATGTGTGTGTGCATGTGTGTGTATGCGTGTGTGTGTATATCACACATGCACATATATGTGCGTATGTACTTATTTGCATATATCTGTATGTTATGTATACCGCTTGTTTTGCACATGTGTGTATAGATGTTAAATCTTCCTCCCTCTCTCTCTCTCTCTCTCTCTCTCTCTATATATATATATATATATATATATATATATATATATATATATGCAGACCTCTATGTACAGGTATAGATGTATAATGTTTAAATGCATAAATACATATACGTGCTTCTATGTTTTCGTGTGCATGCTCGTTTGTGCAAAGAAAGACAACGAGTGCAGTAGAAATAACACAGAGGAAGAAAGTGAAAACCCTTGAGTTTTTACGCTTTGGAGCAGAAGCGAGTCGCAGGCCAATTTTGAAAATAAGTAGCCTCATCAAATGTTATTTCGTCGAATTATGCACCGCGGCAGATTCGAGTTGTGCGCTTAAAATAAGCAGAGTGGCCGGCCCCAATCCCCTCACCGAACATTCTGCCACGTCTCTTCTCTGAACAACACACAAGCAACACCCTCACCTTTCATCGTCCCATCTCAATTGTTTCTACCCGACCATATTCTCTCCCGACCTCCGCCATTTCATTAATGTGGGTTCAAAGGCCTTGTTGGAATGGACATCGATTTTAGGTTACGGAGAAGAAAACAGAATCTCTGATCTTCGGCTGGACATAGTCGGTAAAGAAATGCTAGTTTTTTCTCTCTCTTTCCCACATATATATATATATATATATGTGTGTGTGTGTGTGTGTGTGTGTGTGTGTGTGTGTGTGTGTGTGTGTGTGTGTGTGTTTTCCTGTTTGGAAATGTATGTTCAGCTGTGTTTTTTGTGTAAATACATAGATAAATTTCTCTGTGCATGAATGAATTGATGTGTATGTACGTTTAGAAATTGATGTGTGTATAAATTTAGTCTCATCGATAACTACATAGCCTAACGAGGAAAGAAATATTTATTTTTCAAGTAAAGTAATTATTTGCTACCATAATCATTTTCATTGTCAGTGAGCGTAATTCTCTGATGAATATTAATCACATCGGTCGTGCAATGAACAAATTTTTATGATCAAAATACCGATAACATGGATTTCTCTTCGGTGTTATTAATAAACATTCGTAAATATGCATACATTATTCGAAGTAGAAATTCATTACATTTATATTCATTTTCATACTTATAGTCACATTTAGTGGCTTATGGTCCCCCTCTTAATGTGCCGTGTCCTGCCAAGACGTAGGCGGTTATGGACTTTCACTTGGCCCTCTCTCCTGTCGCTCTCAATAGTAATTTTTCCTCTTGGTATCCCTTGTTTCCTGCTTAGGATGTGGTTTCCGGCTTTCTCTTCTCCATTCATTTTACTCTTTTATTTATTTATTTATTTATTTTTCCTCATTTGGAGTAGATAGACTAAACTATCGCCCGGTTTACACTCCACCCACGTCTATTGAACAGGTGAAGAGGCTCATCCCTTGTTCCCTGCTTAGGATGTGGTTTCCGGCTTTCTCTTCTCCATTCATTTTACTCTTTTATTTATTTATTTATTTATTTTTCCTCATTTGGAGTAGATAGACTAAACTATCGCCCGGTTTACACTCCACCCACGTCTATTGAACAGGTGAAGAGGCTCATCCCTTGTTCCCTGCTTAGGATGTGGTTTCCGGCTTTCTCTTCTCTATTCTTTTTACTCTTTTATTTATCTATTTTTCCTCAGTTGGAGTAGATAGACTAAACTATCGTCCGGTTCACACTCCACCCACGTCTATTGAACAGGTGAAGAGGCTCATCCTTTGTTCCCTGCATGGGATGTGGTTTCCGGCTTTCTATTCTCCATTCTTTTCACTCTTACGTAGCCCCTGCGCTTCAGTGGTGCTACCGCCTTGCTCGGGGTGATATGATTAAAAAAAATCACTCCCAAATCCCGCTTCGCAATCCATTTGTTCAAGCCTATCAAATATGTCTCGCGCTGCTTTCCCTTGTCTCTCTTTTATTCTATCCGTGTTGTGAGTATTACATTCTCTCGGCCCTCTTTCCTCATTACGCGTTCGAGGAATGTACTCTGTCTCTTCCTGATTTTATGTATAATTGTTCATCGCCTTTGCATCCTCTCAAACACCTCACCGGTACTTTCATGCTCAGTCAATGATATTTATTTAGTAATGAAAACATTACTTGTGGCACAAGGCCGATTGTGAAGGGAAAAAAAGCTCAGGTTGGTCCACACTATCTTATGCCTAACTAATCCGATTCACGACCAAAACATACCTTACAATTTTACTCAATCACCACAAGAACTTATCCATCAACATTCAATCCGCCATGTACCAAAATACCGCGAAACATTCTGGGGACCTAAAAAAACACCCTAAATGAACATAAAAATTTTACAATATATAATGAATACAAACATATACATAAAAATACATATACATAAAGCTCAGTCAATGAGATACTCAGCATCAATTTTGTAAAACCACATTTTTGCTGCCTCAAGCGTCACCGTCATCCTTGAGGAAATCGTCCAACATTCTCTGCCATTGTAGGTAACTGTCGGTCCCCTGGGAAGAAAACCCAGAGGAAGCTCATGAAAGGAAGAAGTTAAAATATGACGAACTGCTGGAGAGTTGCAGGGTTAAAGGCTGGAGGGCTAGCTGCACTCCTATAGAAGTGGGGACTAGAGGATTTGCAGCAAGGTCCTTATGCAAAGCCTTAACAGATATTGGGATAGTGGGAGTAAAAAAAAAAAGAAAAGCACTCGAGTCCATAAACGAAACAGCAGAAAGAACAGCTAATTGGTTATGGATCGAAAGAGAGAGTGCCTGGATTCTAAATTGTTAGCTAAAATTCCCCGAAATTCTGCGTCTAAATTAATGTTTCGGACGAGCTCATGTGCGGTTAGCCTCTAAATGGAAAGTGGCTCTGACTGTCATCAATCGGAAG
The DNA here is from genome assembly GCA_037127315.1 of Ascarosepion bandense. Lineage (NCBI taxonomy): Eukaryota > Metazoa > Mollusca > Cephalopoda > Sepiida > Sepiidae > Ascarosepion > Ascarosepion bandense. Next base: position 3,319,574 of record JBBBDQ010001329.1, on the reverse strand, counting down.
CATTTGCAGGGTTTCGCACCGAGCCAAAACGTAATTTTCCAGTGTCTGAAAGCGCTTATCGAGGATGGGCAGGAGGCTGATCATCTCTGCTCGAGTCGGCGCGATGATTGGGGTATGATGTTGAAAGAACCGAAACCCCCCTAGTGATCCTCGCGACGACATCACTGACGACACCCTCTAGCGCTCCCCATTACGTTGCGTATGTTTGAAATGTCATAAAGAAGGACAGTTATCACTTAGCAATCCAGCACGATTTCCTTTGTTTTCAATGAGATTTCCGTCTCTCATTACTCGGGTTAGAGTAGAAATGTGTCCTTGGTCATGCCAAAGATTCTTCGGATCTCAATGTCTCACATTTCATCCTCTATTAGCACGCTTCCCAGATATTTAAATTATTTTACTAGTTTTATTTTAGTTTCACTGACATGTAGTTGGCACTTTTGGGTCTTCTGATGACCACACATTCCGTTTTCCTGAAGTTTCAAAATGTAAAATACAGGTGGGGGATGCTAAAATCAAGAGGTTACAAAACTTTAAATACCTGGAAAGGGTTCTAACAGAAAGTCCACACAGATATCTGAAGACGGATTTGTATGGCAAAGGATGCTTTCCAGAAGCTGAGTAGAGACAGAAAAAAATCACTAGAAACAAATAAACGTGTACTGGATGGCTGTGGGATATCAGTTCTTCAGTATGGCAGTGAATGCTGGACAATATCATCGAAGATAAACGAAAACCTTGAGACAACTGAAATGAGGTTCTACAGATGGATGCTGCTGATATCATGGATCGAGCAAGTGAGCACTGATGAGGTTTTGGAAAGGGTGGAAACGAAAATAAACTAATACTGATCATCAGAAAGATACAGCTGAAATTTCTGGGCATGAAATGAGGAAGGAGTGCTTGTAAAACCTGATAATAACAGGCTAGATAGAGGGAAGTAGAGACAGGAGAAAACAGCGTGTAATGTACTTGATTGGACTGTACAGGTGGATGGCGGAACGGGGGTTGCGCGATGTAACAGGGGAAAGCGTGCTAACACGGATAGGACGACGTGGAAAGCCATGATCGACTAGGTCCGGAACAGCACATTGCACATAGAAGAAGATACTCCGTCCCTTTTTCTCGCTTTACAGAATCATAAACAAATAATTTTACGAATTAAGAGAAACGGAATCATTGAAGAACATACAACAACAGCAAACAACTAAACAGAGAGCACATTTAACTGGAAGAGAAAATGATGACTAGATCTAGAGTTTGGTATTCCACACTAACCAAAATAACAGGTTAGGATATTTTGGTTTGGCTTATTTTGTTTACGGGATATCAACCTCAATGCGTTAATTGGGGCTACAAATATATTTGCGATAGATTCATATGAATAGAACGTATTCTTTGAAAGAAATTAGTTTCATTGACGTATTTTTCCAGTCAAGATATTTTTAATAAGGTCATTTTATGATGTCTTTTAAACGTCTTTTAATGACGTCTTCTAATGACTTCATTAAAATTATTTATTTATCATAATATATATCATTTAATGACATTATTTCCTATAATCTTTTAGTTACGTCTTTCAATGACGCCATTTAATTGACGTATCACATTCACTTACGTATCTTGGAAAAGAGGCCTTTTTGGAGAGAGTAAAATTTATTGCTAGCTATATATCATTTTTGTGTTTATTGTTTTTTTCATAAACAGATTACTGGTAATTACCATAAAATTAACTATTTACTTATAGCTAGAAGTCTAACAGGATCAAGATGGGCCTAGGAACAACAGAATTTAAGATATATTTCTACATTTATCAAAGCCTCCGGATGAAAAGCATTGCTGCCGGATGTAGTTTATCTTCATAACCAGGACGCAGGTTAAAAGGGAAGGTCACAGCAATATTTGAAAAAATGTTAACTGTTCATGGAAATTTAAACAAAATAACGTCAAGTGGGACTAGGAACAACAGAGATTTAAGATATATTTCTACATTTCTCAAAGCCTCCGGATGAAAATCTTTGCTGCCGGATATAGTTTATCGTCAGGACCGGGACGCAGGTTAAAATGGAAATTCACAGCAATATTTGAAAGAATGTTAACTATTAATGGAATTGAGAAAACTATTTTGATTAAAATATATTTTGAGCGGAAAATATTATAAATTCCACTTGTAAGTAGCACCGATTTCTCTTTCATGGAATGCAGAATGTTTCCAAATAAGAAAACGATTAATATTATGATTATCATATAAAAGCAGGAACAGAGGAAATTATTTTCCACTATGTTGGCATTGTTTTGGTTTATATCTATCTATCTATCTATCTATCTATCTATCTATCTATCTAAAATTCTAATTATCTATCTATCTATCTATCTATCTATCTATCTATCTATCTATCTATCTACCCACACACGCACGCGTACATATCTCTCTTTACGCACAAACACACACGTATATATATATATATATATATATATATATATATATATAGATAGATAGATAGATAGATAGATAGATAGATATGGATTTAAATATATTAGTGTATGTTTCATTAAATAATATAAACATGTTTTGTATCTTTATCTTATGTAAATCTTTCATGTTGTCTGATAAGTTTAATAGCATTGAATAAAGAAAGAAATTTTCAACATTGAAACATAAATTTTTATTATCCAATCTAAGATTTCGACTTACATAAACCATTTTCAAAGATGTCAATTATATTATAATATAACAATTCACGGACAAACAATAATGACAGTCTGTTTTATTTACATGGAAGATTTCCAAGCAATAACAAATGCGTGCATACAAGACGCTGTAAAACACATGAATTGACAATGTCTTGATTAGGTGAGAGAAGTTGTTTTCACTGCTGATCATGAGATATAGGTTTCATGCCTGTCGAGAGGTACAGATTTTCGTTTGTAGGATTTCTCGAATTTACCTGTTTAAGAATGAAAAAAACTTTAGAGAATAAATGACAGTACTCTGTAGACACTGCTTTTCTTAACACTAAATAATAATTAAAATTTAGGAAAAAATAAAGAAGTATAAGCATTAATATATATGACCAAAATCGATAAATAACGAATTAAAAATAACTATATCTACAAAAATTACTATGGGCTTATTCAAGCAAATAAATTTCAAAATGAGAAAAATAATTAAAAATGTAAATTGGGTGCGAATAAAAATAAAAATACATGTGTGTAATCATATATAAAAAAGAGGAAATAGCTATCAACTTAATACTTTTTTTAATACTCTAGTAAAATCACAAGAAAATTAGGAAAATGTTGTGGGATCTCCCTTTTTTATGCAATAATGGACTCTCCTGATGTATACATATAATCCTGCCTATAGAGAGAACGGGTAGTTCTAATGAGTAGTGATATTTACCCTTCTACCCCACTTGAGAGAGATGTGACACAAGGTCTTTCTTTTTCATTATGTACAGGGAGGGTCGATATTTTGCTCCACTCGTGTATATATAGAGTCTTAAACTAAACTGTCTCAGGGACGTCGGCGTGATTGTCCTAGACGGACGGATTACGTCCGATGTAAGAACTGGTTCCCTAGCACATTACGTCTTGGTCCTATGGCCAGAGATTTTTACCCCGTATGTGATTAGAAATTTTTTTTTCTACTCTCAGATCTAATCAAGTTAACTAGTTTGAATGCGAAGGGCTTGAGGGATCGGAGTAAGGCGGCCCGCCTTCTTTGGGACCTCTTCTCTTTTGGTGTGGATGTGTCCGCGATCCAAGAGACTCACTTTGTTTGCGACGTCGATGCCTGTGTGCTGTTTAACGAATTTGTAGTTTACTCAGCATATGAGAACCGAAGTTTTTTTGCTGGTCAAATGCGGCTCGAATGGTGATATGGACAACGTGCCTGGAGGAAGTCTTGCAGGGTGACCGACTTTCGCATCAGGATCTGATCCGATATTTTGAGCATCAGCTCAAAATTAAGATTAGATATGATTGCGAAAGGTGGGTAAATGTGGCAAGCCTGGTTCGCGTGAACGGAGCTAGCCTTGATTTTCTATTTTAGAGCTGCTAGTCACATCGGGGTGGATTACATTGAAATCCTCTCCTGGTTAAGGTAATTCCTTTTTGTGTACCTAGTTAATGGGAATGAATGTGATTCCTAGCCTGTCCCCGGCATTGTATTTTGTTATTATCCAGGTCGAGATTCCCATTTTCCCGAGTTTTTATTTTTCCCCGTTTTATCTCGTCTGGGTCAGGATTATATTCTCCCCTTCCATTTTATTTTCTCCTCTCCACTCCCTGTAGAAAGAGTGCCTCTTGATTTTGTTCTATTGGCAGAATAAAGCGGCCTCTTTGTTCTGTGGGTTGTTTGGGTCCAACTCACATAAAGATTTTGGCTTGTATTTTTTGTTTAAAAATTTTGTTGTTTTGGGAATTTATGTTACGCCCCTCCAGACATATCATTTTCATGATTTATTTTTAAATATATTTTTGTATTTATTGATCACAATAAAATTTTTATGCTCATTTGGTTTTCTTTTAGGTCCCTGATAGGTTTGAGGTATTTTGGTATATGAAGGATTGAATGAAGATGGACACGTTCTTGTGGCGGATGAGAAAATTGTAAAGTATGTTTGGGTCGTGAGTCGGAATAACTAGGTATCGGATAGGTACTGAAGATAAAACTGAGTTTTTGCGCCCCCTCCCAAACCGGCCTTGTGCCACAATTGTATTATATACAATAAATAAAGTGCAGTTGTAGCATTGCCTTGCAACCTGCTACTATTGACACTGCCAGTCGTGGTTCCACCGAAGGGTAGAATCAGGTCTGGGGAAAAATAGACAGATATTTTTGGCCGGGCTATATAGCCCGGAGGATCCACATTAAAAAAAACCTTGTGTCACATTTTGCCTTAAGTGGGAAAGTGACTAAATACCGTTGTAAAGTGTAGTTGGTCCGTAATTTAGTGCAGAGTTAGTTGGATTTGTTTTGATATAGAATCATAACCCGGACATATTATTTCAATTGTATATATTGATTTCTACTAATAGTATTCCTGAATTTACTAATCCGTGTTCCAGTTTGTATATTTTTGTTCATTTTCTCTCTCCATCTTACATTTTCTATCCCCACGTTGTTTTTGTTATTTATTATTTTGTGTTTTCTTAACCGGAATCCACAACAGAAAATATGCATAGGAGTAACAAAAGGACCTAGGAAACAAAGAAGCTACACACACAAAACATTCTTCACAAATAGTAAATACGTGAACAGCAAAACGCTTTCTATGCATATGTGGCAAATTAAAAACAAAACCCAAATCACACCAAAATATCATGGAAAATACGGACAAGAACATCAACCTACATCAACTAATCCAAAACTTGCAGACTTTTTCAGAGGAAAAACTAGTTTTTATTTCCTTCTCAGACCACGACAAACTACTAAATAAACGATTTGAATTAATCTCAAAATGCAAACATGAAAACAATTTTTCTTACGTTAATTAAAGATCGAGAGCTGAAAAGAATAGTTAATATAAAAAACAAAAAAATGAAACTAAGCAAATAATAAACAAATTAACAAACCACTTCTGTCATAACAACCATTAAAATAGAACAAATAAAATGAAATAGATAACTGAAATAACAAACTCAAATGAATAAATAAATTATATAGCAAAAACCGGGGTTATATTCTTATATCAATCCAGTCCCCACAAAACTTTTACATATTGGTTCTAGGTAGGAACTCTTAGAAAGAATGTGGCATTGTGGTGTTTGTGTGTGTGTGTGTGTGTGTGTGTGTGTGTGTGTGTGTGTGTGTGTGTTAAGATGGTGTTGTGCGGCTAGAAAGTGTTGGTGAAAAAGAGATTATACGAGCCATTGGGTCATTGATAGAGGCTAGTTAAGTTGATGACTAGCTCCTCCAATCCCCATTTTAGGCCTAGTGCCGTATTTATACATTTGTATAATAAATAATGTTTTTGTTACCAATCGCTACTTTTGGAAGGAACAATTTACTTTAGTTGTCTATAATTCAGTTTGTCGGTCATTTTAGCATCTTTAGCTTGAAGGGGAATAAAGCTACCTGTGATGCCTTTAGGAAGGTTGTTTAAAACATCTAAATAATACTTGTCGGTATTTTTGAGAAGATGTATTGTAACGATTTATACTGTTTGCAACATTCAGACTTTTGCCATCATCTTCATTGTCATATTTACGACGTTCTTCTCAGTCCTTCTTCAGGTAATATGTTTTGGAATTTCGAATCCCACCCTTTATTAGGGCGACGTGGATAGATTTTTCTCATTCCACGCGCTATGGATATCACAGTTTAGTATTGTACTGACAATTCTTTTGCTTATATCGTTTGTACATCACCCAACCAACGCTTTAAGTGTTTCACCATGCTTCCTGGGAGAAAAGTGATTTCACCCAAAATTTTAATATCTAACTAAAGCAGAGAGAACAAAAACGTAGACTTACTTAAGTATTTTAACTGAAACTGAAATATCCAATAAAGGCATGACACCTGAAATTAGAACAATATTCTACTGTCGACTAAATAATGCTACAAAATTCCAAAGTCTATCACCTGAAGAAGGCCGGAGCTTTATAGTGGCAATAGAAGGCTGACAAGGAGAATTCGAGACTTAAGGTAGTTGTGGGTGCGTTGGCCGGAAGGAATGTAAGAAAACAGTCTTTGAACGTCCTGTTCGCCAATTTATAGCGGGTTTGTCGTTCTTTTAAATTCACAAGTGACTATCCGAGACAGGGACGAAGGAAAAGGGAGGTGAAGGCGACGAGCATAGTAAGCCACTTGACTTGGTCAAGGGAGATACTAATTACTTTCTGTATCGAGTCAGTCTCTGTCGTGTCTGCCTCGTTCTGTCTGCCTGGCGATGCTTTCTGTATTGGCTTTTTATATCTTCTTTTTGGATCGCAGCAGATCATTTGGTAATTCACACTTGTATTTGATTCTGGGCTTCCCATTGGCATATAAACAAAATTCGCTTAGGCTCGCGAACTGGAAATTTAATATTTAAGTAAATTTTGGTTTTCAACCGGAACATCTGCGCGAACCCAGCTGCGCACCGACGAGTTTTAGTCATTTGCTTTCTGGTCGTTTTATTGCAAACATCCGGCCCCTCGCTTTTGCTCGCTCGGTATCACCACAGCTAACATCGATCCAAACATCGTGAATATGGCAATTAAGATAAGAGCATCAGTCAAAAAGATTATTTAAATATAGAGTATTGTACAAAAATTAATAAGACAAAAACTATTGTATCTTTTATGAGTCATATTGACTCAATATAAACAATTGAATTGATTTTATTTCATATACTAAACAAATGCTTTAACAAGAAAAATATTTGTTACAAAATAAATTTAATATTTAGTATAATAGATCACAGCCCTCATTCTTAAAATAAAGTTTAAAAAGGAACCTTTAGACTATGTTGACACTATTTACAGAACTCGAGAGTGGGGAATAAGAAAAAAGTCAGTCATATCCAAGGATAATAGAAGAATGAGTAGTTCCAAAATAACTTGTTTAATAGAAAATAGGAAAAATTAAATATAATTTTTTGGAATACATTTCTTTAACACCCAGTTTTAAATTATCAATATTTATTAACAATTTACTTTTCACCCTGTATTTAAATTTCAGTGAAGTTTTCAGGAAATTCACCACTGTTCTAATACTTTTGCACACTACCGATAGTGTGCAAAAGTAATAGGACAAGGGTGATTTTAAACTTTATTTTAATGTCTCATAAAAGATAAAATTGTTCTTGTCCTAATACTTTTGCACAGTATTGTATAATTAGTAACTGAGTTGGTATTAACTATTATGGCTGCTAGGAACTTGCTTTTGCATAGATCTGTACTTACATATTTGTAGAACTCTGAAATAAAGAAGAGACAGTTATTTCTTCAAGAATCGTTTCACCGTTTCATTTACTCTAACTACTAAGCATATATTGGATTCGGAAGTAGCTCACCTCTGGCAGCTACTTCATACTAGCGCATAAGTATATACCTTAATGACATTCATGGACAGAGTTTAGACACGTTCGATTGCTACCGCCACTTGTCAACGGGTATGTTTGTCGATTTGTCACTTCGTTGCATATAGACACATTCGCGATTACTCAGTTCATTTCAAACACATGCCGGGTGATTCTTTTCTTTCATTACTGTGCACGCTCCACAAATGAAACTGACATTTACAATCCAGGAGCTATTTGATGTTGGTTCATTGCAACTTTGTATTGAAAAACAATACGGTTCTTTCAACACTTGTTTTTGTCGGCTTTTTGGTTTACCAGTGGATTCGATGTGTAGAATGGGTAATTTGCAGTGCGATGCCTGTAGTAAAGTATATTTTCACATCAGTTGCGCAGCTACAATCGCACCCGATCAGCATACGATGTTTTTTTTTTCGCTTTTTCTCAAATGACAATTATATTGGCGGTCATATTGGCAGCAAAATTATCTCTAAGAAATCAAAGATTATAATTGATTTATTAGAGAATAAATAAATTTCTTAGAGATTTAATAAATCAAAGATTATATAACATTACATCATGCCGTAACGTCTTAAATACTGCAAGTTTGGATTAATATTTTGTTTCCTAGATTGGTGGGCACACTAAGCTAAAAATTCCTTCCGCCCTACGGGTTACACTGAGATGAAAACAGAAGTTGATTGATGCAATTTGAAAGAACATTTATGTGGAGTGATCTACTCTTAAGTTTACAGTGTTGCTAAGAGATATTTGCTCTTGAAACTTCTACACAGTCCAATAATATGACGACACACAAATTATTTTTTATCAAGAATATTTAATATTTCTAACATTCCCATTATGATCCAGTTTATTTTATCTATCTTTACCACTAACAAATTTATATATACCAATAACAACATATATATATATATATATATATGTATATTGTTATTGGTATATATATATATATATATTAGGGTAGGTTGATTTTTCAATTTTTTTAAAATCTCAAAAAAAGGCATGTACCGAAAGTTGTGTATAAGTATATTAAGTACTCATACAAAAAATTAGATCAATTGCTTCAGCGGTTTTTTGAGCATTTGGCATCAAAGATCGTAAACAACGAAATACTGAAAATTCCTGTTTTTCTGCATAATTTGACTTGAATATTTGTTTGAAAAACCAAATAATTTTACTATTTAACTTACAAAATGTCCTTTTATTATATAAAAATAATATTAATAAAAAAAAATGATAATTAATTTGAAATTGAAAATCTGCCCCCCCCCCCCATTTTCAGTATTTGTTTTAACTGCCATTTAACATAATGAATTAACCTGTAATATTTGAATAGGTGAAAAATTAGTTTTTTACTGTTATAATTGAAAATATAACAAATAAACAAATAAGGATAAACAAACACTATTTTATTAAAGCTTAGTAAATAGAGTCAAACTGCTCCATATATGAGCCTTTGGACAAAAATGACGGTCTCAATTTTTGACTCAATAACTTTCCCGTTATCTGTTTATGTCTTGCCTCAAAACCATAAACACTCAGTGAGGCCTCCGTTGTTAACTTCACTGCCCGTTCCACACCCTGAGAATGTGAAGGCAAATCTGGCAAGTCCATTTTAGTTCCATTTAATAAACAATCCTGCAGTTCGGAATCAGAAAATTCCTCCGTCATTGGTGGTTCATAATTTCCACATAAAGTTAAATTTATTAACTGTGTCCAATGAGTGGCATCAAAATTTATAATTGGGATTCTTTTCAACTGTTTCCCGGTTTGTTCTGCATTCCTGAAAGAATATAAAAATTAAAGGATTGAATTATTAAAAAAATTCTAATCTTCACTGCTTTAATAATTATAGTGAAAATAGATAAAATGATTCTATAGATTAAAATAAATAATTAAATCAGTGATATAACTAAATATTTACTTACCTAATGGCCAGAATTCTTTTTAAAGCTTCTTCTCTTACTTCAACTTCCTTAGATTTGAGCATGGAATATAAAAAGTTTTCAGGCAGTAAACAAAATGCATTCCATTGAATGCTTCTTAATGTGACCTTTTGGATTTCTTGAGGCTGTTTTTTAATCCTCTGGATCATATTAAAAATGTTTACTTGCTGGTTGTGTAATTTATTATATCTTTTAATTTCAAACCAGCAAGTGGCATACACATTTACAATAAAATTTATAAGACTCTGCAGTTTTGTTGTGAGTCTTTGTGGGTATGCACCACGAGTCCATAAACACATGAGCCTGATAGCCAAAGTTAACCACCTTGCTTGGTTTAAAGGGCCAATTTTCCAGGAAGCATATCTACTGTCAACTTGACCCCTAGAAATGCCTACTGTGTATTCAAACAAAAGTCTTTGATCACAGCTGAGATCATTTATTAGATCAATTTTTACAATTGAATCCAGAGGACTGCTAATGGGGGAAAATGCTATTTGGGGTAAATCATGATAATCATTTGAGCATAATTTCCCCAGGGGACCACTGAAGGTTGTAGGGCCTTTTGCACAGCCATCTAGGTTTTTAAAAACGGCTCTGAAGGGCAGTTCATTTTGATGCAAAGAGCAACCAATTGTATGTAGATTTTTTTTTAATTTTTTTTCTAAAATTGATATCATTCCACCTTCACAACCTGTGTTGGCATTGGTGTTATCAACAAGGATGGCCTTTATTGAGCTTTCACTATTGTATTCCTTTAGAACATCCAGCACTTGATCTGCGTGAACAGCACCTGTTGCACCAGTTTTAGGTAAAATTCTATGAGTCAGGTAATGACTTTCAGATGGTGTCTCCTTTGTAAAAGTCAAATGCCGTTCAGGACCCCTAGTTTTTTTCACAGATTTTAGTCCATTTTCATCGACAACTTCTTTGTATTTTAATGTGTCCTTGTCAAGTCTCCCATCAACTCCAATACAGACGAGGTTCCCCACACTTTCTTCATGCTTTTGTTGAGCTGTTTCTTTCACTTTGGCTTTTGCTCTGTCAATTTTACATTTATCAATAATAATATTTTTTATATTAATATTATGTACCAGAAAGCCCATAGCCTTCAAATCCAAAAGCAAAGCATTAGCCAGGCTGGCTCCAACATTAGAAGATATGTCCCCTCTGACTAATTCGAGGGCATATCTGGGAAATTTTGTAAGGTTATAAGGCCCTTTTTCATCCATTTGTGGCTGGAAATATTTTTCTTCTTGTTCTTCACTTGGGGAAGATGAGGAGGAGGGGGAAGAAACAATATCCTGGAGACTTGATGTTGAAGCCATTGGTGTTGGTAAATTTTTTCTTAATCTTTCTAGATCCTTTTTCCTTTTCTTAATAGCACATTTATCGATGGGGCCAAGTTGAAAAGTACCCTTAGGCCCTATTTTGCACCTTTGATCCTTTAAATATTCCCGATCCTCAACTGGAACCTGAAAAATTAGATTATATTTATATTATATTGAATATAACTAAACAGATTAAGATAAAAATCAATATGCATGAAAATTAAAGTGGAAAAAATTGTTTAAATATTTAAATAATATTAAGATATGGAAATTAATTTCGATATAAGGTTGTCTCATAAAAAAAATTCCAAAAACAAAAATAGAAAATAACTTTACCTTTTTTTGAAGGGGGCAAGTGCATATAATGTGCTGACTGTGACAATTTTCTTTGTTGCATTTTACTCGATAATCCTCACAAGGTAGAACAGGTATTTCGCAACAACAGGATGAAATGTCAAATAATCTATCCAGTTTTTCCGTCAAAATTTTCACTTTCGACGCAGGGAGAGATCTTCGATTTATTTGTTTGGCTTTCTCGAAGCATAGTATATTAACCTTCTTTAAAACAGTCAGTTCTGTTAACAGAGGTAAACGTGGGTTAACTGCTTTCCATATATCCATTACCTCAGTTGTTATTAATTTATTAATAGCAAAATTTGAAAGGTGAGGATAAGTATTCATTAAATAGTAACAATATTGAATAATTTGTCGGTAAATTGGGGGCTCCGTTTTATTTAATGGTGCAGGTGGACCTCCAAATTTCATAACATTTTTACTGCGAGTTCTGGACATTTTAAATAAGAAACCTGAAAAAAAAATGTACTCTAAGAAATTAAAATGCAAAAATATATTTTGATAAATTTGAAAGAAATACATTAATCTTAAAAAGTAATGTTTTGTTTTACACTTACCTTAAAAGTAGAATTCCTTCGGAGTTCAGCACGTAAACAAGCTTTTTAATGATTAAACACTAACTTTAAAAATATAAACAAATAAGAATATTTAAAAATGTTATATTCTTTAATAGTTAATAATTTTTTTTGTTTAATTGAAAAAAAACAACAACTGATATTTGTTATAATTTAAAGTGTACACAAAACCACGAGGACAATAACAATTGTCAGGGAGAAGTAACTTCGACCGGTGAATAGTGTAATATTAACCCATAAATAAAACGATATATGTAAATAGATACCTGTATATTAAATTAACAATTATAGTATTTTTATTTCTTTGTAATTTTGATATTTTCATTTAATTTATGAAAAATATAGATATACTAAACTTGAAAATATTTATTATTAAGTGTTTTGTATGATTTCAGTTTTGTTAAAACACGGATTTTATTTAAGCCGCGCATATTTCAATGAACACCGATATTGTACGAAGTATCGCGATTTATTTAGTATTTAAAGTGAAATGCTCAAATAAAAACAAAATTTTGAAGAAAAATATTTCTTGTGGTGACTTTTGACATTATTTTACAACTTTCTATATGTAGCATTATTTAAACTTCCAAAATCGACCTACCCTAATATATATATATATGTATATTGTTATTGGTATATATATATATATATATGTATATTGTTATTGGTATATATCTATATATATATATATATATATATATATATATATATATATATATATATATATACCTACAATAATTCACGGGAAAAAGAGCGTAATACAAAACGCGACAAACTTCACGCAAATAAAGTTTTATCCTGAAAATGTTGACATTATTATTAAGAAGAAAGTCCAAATAATTTTTTTTAATTATTTCTTAATTTTTAAATCCTTTCTAACACGTTCCATATTTTGGTTAGAATGCTTGCTTTGTTTACGTCATCGCCTTCTACAAAGTTTAACACTGATTTTTTTTGCGCTTTCTTCTGTTGAAAAACATCAGTTTGAAAATTCTTGGACAAATCAAATAATTGTTCGATTTTAATGAAATTTTCAGAACTTTTTCACAAATGAATAAAATTATTTTTGAAATGTCTTATTTTAGAAAATATTGGTAAATATATTTTTTTTAAATGTATTACCCCCCCCCCCCCCCATTTACTTAATTTCATTAAATTTTGCACAGAACCTTCAGGTTAATTGAAATTATATTTTTTGTTAAAAGTAAGTCATTGGAGATTGCAAATCACTTTTTTTCTTTTCACATTTTTATCATTTAACTGATAATCTGCTCTGAAATGAAAAATTATGAATCCGATAAAACTATGACATTACTTAATTAGAAAAGTTTTTAATTGTTTTTGTAAATAAGTATTATTAAGGACATTATTGTTTGAGGAAACAAAATTTCTCTGATGAATAATGATATTTTACAAGACGTTTTTCATTTTTTTAAATTGTAATTATAATTATTTATAATAGTTTAAAATCGTGTAAAATTCTGTATTGGGGTGATGATGGGATGTGATATAGTAAACAATTGGAAACGAAATTTACGAATTTAAAATTGCAAGGATGAATAAACGTAGTTTCGCTATTTATTTTTAAAATCAATTTGACTTTATTGTATTTTTAATTTGTTTTCATGTATGGTAAACTGAAATTGCAATTATTATGAAACGGTTATATAATTTAAGAGTTTTTTCCTTCATTTAGTTTTATGAAAATTGTCGGTTTTTGGGCATGTGTACAACTTGTCATCGCCAAATCAGTCAAGAATCCATCAAACATTGGTGCAGATGAAAACGACCTATCGTTAATCATTTGTTGTATATTACCTTTTTATGCCATAAGTAAATAACAATTTTCTAAATCAGCTTAATTTAAATTTCAATTTTCTAATTCTACTAAAATAAAGTGTCAGAAATCTTTTGAAATATTTCTGAAATCGATGAATTTTGATTTTTACAAATTTCTTAAAATTAAGAAAATGGCCGTTTTTAAGAAAATTTAAAAAATCGAAATTAAATGTGATTTCAAATCTATATAATTTCTATCTGAAATACACCAGAAATTGTTACTTAATGGAAATAATGAATTTTATCATTAATCTGTTAATTAAATCTAAAATAAAATCTTCAGGCATGTTTTTCATTTCAAAAATTTCATTTTAATATCAAGTATCGAAAATTTATACTTAAAGTAGAGATACCTAGCATTTAGGCAGCGAATTTTTTCTTAAACATGTCAGATTAAATAAATTGCAAACACTATGCTTATTTTTAATAATATCCGTCCATACTCATGAATAATCTTTCGCGTAATGTCAGAAATGAGCTGTAACCTTGAAATATGTTATTTTCATTCATTTCATAACTCACACCTCTGAAAATGATCTCGGAAAGAGGTTTAAAGTACTTGGGTACCTTAAGAAATCAATGAAAATAACATCTACCAACGTTACGGCTGATACTGACATTTTTTGATTGTCATACCCGAAAGAGTATTCGTGGGTATGAACGGATTTTATTAATAATTAGCAAACATGATGCTTGCAATTTATTTAGTCTGACATATATATATATATATATATATATATATATATATATATATATAAATTGTGTAATACTTAATTTTTGGTTCTAATAGTTTAAGACAGTACACATTTGTATTAAAAAGTGTTCTATACAATTATATTGTAGAACTTTTGAATATTTTCCATTATTAAACGAGTTATTTTGCTACCCAGGTTTCTACCATGAGTGGTGTCTTCAGACGATTTTTAATAACTGATTTTACCTTTTACCGTTTTTCATTTTAAGAACGCTCCTATAACTGTGTTTTATTTGAACGTTCACGTGGGAGAGAATTTACGAACGCGCATTGTGACGTTTCATCCAATGTTGTATGAACCTAAAAGCTATTTCTCAGTGTTAATGCAGTTAGTCATAACTACTACAAAAAATTCAACAATTTTTAATAAGAATTAGATGGAAAGCTTTTTTTCTTTTGGAATATAACTACAAAGACAAGAAAAGATAAAAATGTAAGTAATTTCAATTTTAAAACAACGAATTATCCCACTTTAATCAAAGAATAAATTACATTTGAAAAATACATCATCTCTATTTTAGACAATATAAAATTTTAAAGAAAATCAAAAACACATTCCAGAAATTATTAAATATCGAAGTAAAGAAAATAAAAACAAAAAAAACAAAACATCCTTCATAAAGGAGATAAATCCAGCAATATATAGCAACTAAACCCAAATATATATGAACAAAATTATTAGAAGAACTAATTAAATCTTACAAAAAAGTCCCAGATTCATACATTGAAAGCATCAATAATGTAGCTAAAATCATCACAAACAAATTAAATCTAAATAATAAAATACAAGTATTAATTGGCAAACAAGCTTTGCTTACAGTGAAAGACCACAAAGATAACTTTAACAACAATCCATCATACGGACTAATTCATCCTACAAAAACAGAAGTGGATAAAATAAGCCATCAAATATTAAAAAAATATTTGCAATTTGTTAAGAACAGCCACTCAAGCACACCAGTGGAAAACACTAGTGATTGCATTTCCTGGTTCCAAAATTTAAATGCAAAATTAAATACACATTCATCAAATATGATATAAAATAACTTTTACTCATCAATATTTGAGAAAGGGTTACTGGAAGCATTTAATTCTGCTAAAATATACATAAAAATACTATCAGAGAATATTGACATAATATTACATTGCCAAAAATCTATACTTTTCCACAAAGGAAAAGTATAGATTTTTATAGCATGGATCAAGGAATCCAACAACGGAGCATTCAATGTACCACAAGGAAAATAATATGGAGCAGAAATCTCTGAATTGATGGGAATATTCATTTTAAACAAAATGAACAAAATATTCTATATTGACATATATACAGATGACGGATTAATAATAGGACCAGACAACAAAAGAATGAATGATAAAATAAGGAAACAGCTTTTTAAATTATCCAAAGAACAAGATTTTGATATTACAGTAGACACAAATACTAAGGTGGTACAATATGTAGATGTAGTACTTAATTTACAAACTGGAAATGTCTCGCCATACGTGAAAACAAACACTAAGTTATCATACAAAGTCCAATCATCCAAATAATATAATTAAACACATTTACAAAGGCATAGATCACAGACTATTCAACAATTTGTCAAACAAATCAATATTTAATGAAAAGCAAAATATATATTAGGATGCACTAAGAAATTCTGGCCATAAAAACATTTTACAATATAATTCTTAACCAAACAGACAAGTCAAAAACAACAATAGAAAACAAAACATTATCTGGTTCAACCCACCACTTAATTTAGAAATAAAGACCAAAATAGGACAAATATTTTTTAAACTAATGGATAAGAATTTTCCAAAAAAGTCGGAATTAAAAAAAAATTTCAACAAAAACACTCAAACTAAGTTAAAGTTGCACTAATTATTTAGACACTTTCATAAAAACAAAAAAAAACGCCAGAAACTTAAATAGAATCGTACAAAACAAAACCACCAACAAAGAATGCAACTGCACAGACAAAAATAAATGTCCATTTCAAGGTCTCTGCAACACAAAAGAAATAATTTTTAAAGCAGAGGTACATGACCCAGATGGCCAAAACCAAATATATTTGGGCTCAACCAAAGACACCTTCAAGAACAGGTGGTTCAACCACAGATCGACATTTAAAATAAAAAAACAATACAAAATTGGCTAACCACGTCTGTAAATTGAAATGAAAATATAAAAATATCCAAACATAACGTGGAGAATTGTAAAAGCAGCTAAACCTTACAACGGTGGACAGATATGTAGACTGTGCGAAGAAGAAAAATTAGAAATAAGGATATACCCAAATAATGACAGCCTGTTAAATGAAAGAACATAAATTATGACTAACTGCATCCACACTAAGAAATACCTTTTAGTTTCATACAACCATGGATGAAAACGCCATAATTCGTTTGAATTTAAACAATGCGAGTTCATAAATTCCTGCTACGTGAGCGTTCAATAAAACACCGTTACAAGAGCGTTCTTAAAAAGAAAAAGTAAAGGTAAAATTAGTTGTTAAAAATCGCCTGAAGACACCACTCATGGTAGAAACCTGGGTAGTCAAATAACTCGTTTAATAATGGAATATATATAACACACAAAAAATCTCGGGTCTAACTAATAAAACGAAAATTTCAGGCAAAATCCGATTTTATCTTTCAACGTAGTCTCTTTGTTTGTGAGTGATCTGTTATATTAATTAATAAATATGCATATTGACTTGCGTGGATAGCACTGATTTCAACACTTCACAAACAATTCGTTGTCTTTTTTCTAGAACTATTTTCTTTCGGCTCAAAATACGCCTCAGTTTCCGCTATCACTTCTTCATTGAATCCAAATCTCTTTCCCAGGAGCATTATTTAGAGATCTGCAAACGCCCAGTAGTCGCTGAGGTCTAGTTCTGGAGAACAAGATGGATTTGGAAGCAATTTGATTTGAAATTCGTATATTTGCATATTCCAAAATACGGAGGCCAAAATGTTGGTGGCTTTCTATGGCTTTCACCTGCTGCTGATTGCCGATTTGAAACTGAGGTGAAGTGATAGATCCATGTTTTATCCATTGTCACATATTTCCACAAAAATATATTTCTTGTTGCGTTGAAACAGTTACAAATAACGCTTTCGAATTGGCGACGCGGTGTTGTTTTTGATCGACTATGAGCAACCACGGCATTCACTTGAACACAGCTTTATCACTGACAAATGTTCATGCAAATTTTAAATACACTGCTTTCTGATATGTTCAGCTCCACTTCTATCTTACGCAGCTTTAATTTACGATAGGCCAAAACGAGTTGGCTGATTTTTTTTTCTGTGTGTTTTCCGGGTCAACTGCCGATTTTTGGCGACCTGAGCGTTCAGCATCATTTGAGCCTGTACGACCGCATTTAAATCAGCATACCACTCCCTAACGGTTGTTTCTGACGGAGCCGAGACCGTATAACTCTTATCAAGTCATTGCTTTGCTTGAACAGTTTTTCCCCATCAGAAATCAAAGCTTTATCAACACACGAAATTCACATTTTTTCCATTGTTTGGAAAAGTTGCACCAGTAGCTTCACTTGAATAACTGTAATTTGTAAACTAATAATCCATTTGAGCCCAAATTTTGTCACGTACCATTTGAAGTAGTACTTCATAAAAATCATATCGATTCTTTTATTAGTGGTGCTATTTATATATCAGGTCCTTTACTTTTGGGTCATATGTTATATTAATAAATATACTTATTGTCCTGCGTCTCTGGCACGATTCGGAGTTTCATGTGTTATGTAATGATCACACCTGAAACTACTCCGAGTCGTACTATCGACGTAGGACAATATATATTGCATCCGAAAACCCTTGTATGTATATCTAATAATTCACATGACTAAATATATGTGCTTACATGTCCCTCTAACTCTGAAGTAAGGAAGAGACAGTTATATCTTCAAGAACCGTTTCAACGTTTCATTTACTCTAACTACCCAGCATATATTGGATTCAGAATTAATTCATCCCTGGCTGTTCTTTCATACTAGCGCATATGTATGTATCTTAATGACATTCATGGACAGAGTTGCTAAATGATTATATATATATATATATATATATATATATATATATATATATATATATAGTCTAATCAGTAATGAATTTGAACACTCTCGGCTACTGGCGTGAGTTTACATTGTATATAACACCCCAAAATCCGCTTTCCTCTACCGAGCGTAGTTAGAATCGACGACTGGGGTTCGGTCGTGTTTCAGGCTAAGAACAATCCGATGTCTAACCGTACTGATGAGCTGTGATACAGCGAAACAGATCTGTCTGCGGATTATTATTTACGCTCTCACACCCCGATTGAGCAGTAAGGAGGAATGGTAAACTTTAAAATAACAGTACCTACTCACGCATCTACGCATTGTTCTTTCAGTAATAAATTTGAATTTACATTGTATATAACACGCTAAAATCCGCTTTTCTCTCCCGAGCGCCCATAGCTCATAGGTAGGATAGCCGATGTCAATTCGGTCGCGTTTCACTCCTGGCTCGAAGCAATCGGATGTCTAACCGTACTTATGATCTGTGATACAGCAAAACAGATCTCTCTGTGGATGACTATATATATATATATATATGTGTGTGTGTGCGCATGTGTGTGTGTGTGTGTGTGAAAAGTTTATGTATATAATTATAAATATCAATATATATATATATATATATATATATATATATATATATATATATATATTATATTGTTTACATATTATATATGCGTGGTACTTATTTAAAAGCGCTCAATATCAGTGATAGAGCAGACATATTCACACCTATTAGACAAACTCACACCTATCTATATGAATATGTCTGCTCTAACCAACTCACACCTATATATATGTATATATTCAATATGTATATATATATATATATATATATATTGGATTAATGTCTATTTGAGCATCAGTCTTTTAAACATATATCTCTATAAATGATTGACAAAGAATTTTTTATTAATTTTTTATTTTGTTTTCTAGCTTCTTACATTTTCAAAGAGTTCTGTTAAACTCAAATTACCCAAAACTTTTCAAATTACCCAAAACCCTGTACATCAAGTAAATCTCCCCTACTATTCATCTTTTTAAGAACGGGAGCGACGCGGCGGGTCGAAATATTTTAAAAATAGAAATTTGCCCACTCGGTTTATAGCGATGCCCAACAGTAAATAGCCCACAATAAACTCTTCCACTAGAATACAAAAACACACAAATAATAAACGTATCAAAGTCAAAATATGAAACAAAAGTAACAACACCAAAACAAAGTAAGCGGTTGATTGTTCTTGAGGGAATGGAGGATTTGGGCTGTTTTTATACTTCTTCCAAGAAGTCACATAAAGACAGAACCGCCCAAGAATAGATGAGTTACAATAGTACGATGGTTTTACTAACGTTTTGTCATAATCATTTTGAATAAATTATTGCAAACATAAATCAAATTCAGCAAAGGAAAAGACACGCTATAATGGTTGCCTTAATAACAAAGCATTGTGATTTAGAGATTATTCACTTCCTAAAAGTTGCACTGTCATTTGTCTTAAAATATCACCAATTGCTGCAAATAACTGACAAAGATTCTACAGCAGAAGACATAATCTATCAGATGAATTTTACTTGAGGACCTTCGATACAATTCCCATATAATGCGGAGAACCAAATTTTTGTCTGCTAAGAAATAAGATAACAATCTGATCTGTTGCTCTTTGAACCATCGGCCAAGATGATGTTTTTCCGATCACTAAAATCTTAATCTGTTTAAGTGATGAGTAAACCTCCTCTCCTATTCTTATGAACTATCCTGTAATGTAACCCTTTACCTCGGGAGTCCGCGAAACTTTTATAAGATGAAATTTACTGTAAAATAAATGAAATTTAAGTAGAATGTTCCTTTCTATTAGACAGGCCGACACTGAAGGCATGAAACCCTAATCTCCTCAGATATTTCCAGCGGTTTGAATTTAGAGATCGCCTTCGATTAGAATGGCCGAAACACCAGGCATGCGTGTTTAATCTGCTAGTATATTTATAGTGATTTGAAAGCGGTTTTTTCTTACTCAAAACAGAATTAAATGAAATATCTCGACAGCAGTGAATGTTAGACGATCTCTTTAAGGCTAGGAGAGACACTTGGGGAAGCAGAAATGTGTTTTTTAAAATGGTACTGGGGATAAGATTAACTGAGCTCATGAGAAAAGATGAAGTGCTGGAGAGGATGCAAAGGCAAAGAAAACTCATACTTAACATAAGGAAGAGTCAGCTGAAGTTCTCGGGACACGTAATGAAGAAAGAGGGCATAGAGAATCAAATATTCGCAGAACGGATAGAAGGAAGGAAAGAGCAGGGCAAGGGATCTTTGATAGGCCTTAGCAAATGGATAGCGGAGCGAAGTTTGAGAAAGAAATTATTGGGAGCACTAAAAAACTTTGTCAAATTAAAAATCATTATCGCCTATGTCCTGAAGGGACACGGTACATTAAGAAGAAATATACTCTGGACACATGGACATGAGACGAAAACAGTTTAACTTCTTAGATTTAATAAAGAACATAGTTCAAATTATTTGAAGGTTACACACCTGGTGGTGTTCGGTGTGGGCAACTGTCTGAACGTTGTAATGAGGATAATAATTTGTAGATGTGGAATTATATCAGACACTTAATCTCGTGCTCCAAATATAAATGCCATTTGGAGAAGTCATAATGTTTGTAATTTTAAACTTATACAATTTGGGGAATATTTGTTTTTATTTCTAGAACTGAATAAAATATATTTTGTATAAAAAATATCTTTTTTTAAACAATACGCTTCGTGCCGGACGGAAAATAGTTAAGAGTGATAACAAAGGGGAATGGTGCAAGAGTATCATACTGGATCATTCTTGTACAGGTGCGGACTGAGTGTGTTATAGGCTCACCGGTAGAAAATACAATGTGCTCCCTCCCACCACCGCTCTTTACAGTTAAATAACACATACAGAGGCTGTGAAGCAGGTGAACTGTGCATATTGGCATAGCTTAGTAAGTGCTTTAGTTTAAGATATATATGTGATATTTATATTCATAAAAAGATTTGAAAATTCAAGGTCATGAAGATGTTCATGGACACATGCTGATAGTAACAACAATGCGTAATGACATGCCAAGCAAAACTTTTCCATTTATTTACTACGAATTATATGTAAACAATGTACTAAGTTATAAAATTCATAATAATAGATATTAGAAACAGTTATTGAAATGAGTTCACATACACTTTTTAAAATACTTTTTACATTTTAACACACCCTAATATATGATGTACTATGCTTAATCATAATACTGGGCCAAAAGTTTCAAATATTAACGTTCTCATATTGCAGTAACAACATTGTACTCATTTCAGCCGGTAAAGACGTCAGGTTTATAATCATCCGAAGATTCTTGGAAGGTTAAAATGATTTATTGCGTCTTCCCTTCGACTAGGCAAAGGCTGCAGCGAATTCAAAATGAGTGAGTTGTGTATAAGGCACACACACACACACACACACACACACACACACACACACACACACACTATGATTTTCAGCTGAGTGATGTTAGTCAGACTGCATGTATTAGAGTGTATAAAAAGGATATACTTGATAACTTTATTAGCTGCCAGGCGGGCCTCCTTGCAGTGCCGGGCCCTCGGGCATGGTCCGATTGACCTATCGCTCAATCCACCCCTGCTCTTACTTTGATGTCGAAGAGGTTAGTTTCTCGGTCTAGGGATCTAAAAAAAAGATTTGTTACTTTTGTAAAACATCATTATGGCAGTGACTATCACAAATGTCTCACGTATCTGCTCTGTTTTTTACTTAAGTACAAAATCAAAGTATTTATGTTTCATATCAATTCAAGGAACAATGAACTGAACCAAAATTGAAGATCTTATTGTCTTTATTGATGAAAATATCTTTTTTATCATCCTATTTTATTTACTGGCGTGGGAGTTGTGTTTTAGGTAGCAGTAGGAACACGCACGAGCTGATGTCTCGACCGCTGTCCGCAACTGCTGGATTCAACTCTCAAATCTGTGACAACTGATGTCACTTAAATAATTACCTTCTGACACCTTGATTATCCGGTGGACCCCCTCCCTCATCTTTTTGTCCCTGGTCGTCAAAACAAAATTCTAGCCTGCATGTTGCGTTTTCGATCTCAGTGACATCTCCCTCCGTCGCCCCGTACAATAATACACTTCTTGGTAAAATTTTACTCCGACCAGGATATTATTTAACAATTCGGCAAAATGTTGTCATTTTCACTGGCAATCATGAATGACTTTTAGTGTTATTCCACACCGACCAAGTTATTAAAAAACTTTTATGAAAACGTAAAAGAGAGTAAAGCGGTTCGTAGATTCGTTGCCTTAGTTACCTCAATAATCCGCGTACACTCTGCATTGTGAAACAGGGGTTATATATTCTTTTGACATCCATTTTGATGTTTTCCATTACCTTTTATACTTCCGGTGCATTCTTTTCAGAAACGTTGAGTTTTAAATTGTTTCTGCGATCGAGGTCTGATTCCTCTATTCTTTTTCATAAATCTAATTTCTCGTTTCTTTGGAAAAGAAAGTATGCAACCAGCCATCAACTCTAGACTTCATTAAAGCGCTTACTAAATTCAAAAACCCTTATAAAAAACATTTAACTCTCCAACACTGCTGCTGCCAATAATGTGCTATTGCTTCGAAAACTAGCAACAGAATCACTTGCAGTATATTCACTGAATATAAACATCAATAATTTGTGTTTAGTATTATCGAACGAAATCATATAATTATTTATATTATTGATATGCGGAGTACGGTCTTCATCTTTCTCATCATAATCATTTCATCTTGTACTTGGTGATCCCTTAGGACAATAGTATATTGAATTAATGCGTTGGGTAATAATTTTGTTAAAATAATAATTGAGCCTGTCATTGTGTATGAGATCTCAGTGGGAAACCAGCAAGCAACCACTAAGCAGTTATAAATAAGAAGTAGACAGTAGATACCTCGTTATGAGCACTAAGAAGAGATCCATCTATACTGGAAGATTTAATATGTTTACAATGAAATTTCTATGGATGTCTTTGACGAATCTTCACCGTTCTTTTCCTATCTCTCGGAAAATTCTGCTGCGCGCACCGTTCATAAAAATCTGGATATCAACCAATTTAGCACACATTTTTCACCTGTGAATCTCACTCTAGATATTTCAGTCAATCAGTTAAGTGCCATATGTGATACACGCTTTGGGCGATCATGTCTCGAAAGAGACATGACTGACTGGACAGAAGCTTATCACGCAGTAAGTTGCCATTAATTTTTGTGGTAGACTGGTTGCCAGTCAAGGCTATAGAACCAAACATGTACTATTATTTAACCGATAACTGGAGGGAAGAGACGGATTAATATCTTTTCCAAGCGTATTTGTGCGTAAGTGAATGCTAGGAATTCAACTGGAATTCGAAATCGTCATCCCGATTTTTCTTTCCAAGTCGATATTCACTGCACTACAACGCAATTACAATATTCAAATTTTAAATATAGAGTATATCTTCATCTTCGGTTTTTGAACCCTATGCAGTTTTGTAATTTATTTAATCCTTCCCATTTTGAGTCATACTTTCACATCGTGTTAACTTCTATGGAATACCCTCTTTTATATAGTTTTATTTGACTTAGACTATATTATGTATTATCAAAATTTTCCAGCTTATTCAAAGCGGAATTTTGACGTACAATAAATTAGTAGAAATAGCTTTGGATTGAGCAAGATGCAAAACAGTATAAATAAATTTGGTTTGCCAGAGTATTATAAACATAATTATAACAAAGTTGTGTCCACTTTTTCTTCGCTGGAGTTGTCCCTCTACAAGAGAACGCAAACGGCGAATCGTTGATCAAGATCGACATGGCGGAAAAATCAAAGAGTTCGCTGCATATTTACATGTGAATGAAAACAGAGACCCTTACATTGTGTCATCTCTTGCATATACAAATAATTAAATCTAAACACCAAAAATGCCATTCCCACCCCTCGAACTAATCGTAAATTGTAAAACAGGACATGATTAAAATCTTTCAAAATAAAAATCTATGGAAATGAAAGAAAAATATAAATAAAAAGGCTAATTTCAAGAGAAAAAAAACATCCGTTTGAAGTTGATACCAGATTGAATTTTTAATGATTTCTTTTCAATGTAAAATATTTCCAATATACGATGGACAGAATAAAAAAAAAAGTCAAATGAAAATTTTAATGAAAAACCTTGAATGATCGAGACGATTGAAGAAAATATAATTTCTATGCATAAAATGCAGTTTTATTATTTGGTATAATCACCACACTTCAGTAGTAATGCATTATAATTAGGTTATATTTAAGCGTCTGGGAAAAGTTGACCTACTTAAATTTCATCAGCAGAAAATAGCGACAACATTAACAAAAATAAGAAAATAAACAAGTATTAATTTCATTAAATATTTCATTGATTAACCAGATATGATAAATTCTATATTTCCCTCTTTGAATGAAGGGTTTTTGCATTGCATTAATAAGAATATTAAAATATTCAATTGGCGAACACATAAAAATAAATGTAATCCTGAAAAACATATGCCCAAGTACATACAGATATATATATATATATATATATATATATATATATATATATATATATATATATATATATAGTCATCGACAGACAGATGTGTTTCGCTGTATCACAGTTTATCAGTACGGTTAGACATCCGATTGCTTCTAGCCAGGATTGACCCGACCGAATTGACATCAGTCGGCGATTCTACTACGGTGCCATTGTAACATACGCCAGTAGCTGAGAGTATTCAAATTCATTACTGAATGAACGATGCGTAGATGCCTGAGTAGATACTGTTTTCTCAAAGTCTATCATTACTCCACAGTGCGCAATCGGGTAGTGAGAGCGTAAATAGTCATCCGCATACATATATGTTTCGCTGTATAACAGCATATTAGTACGGTTAGACATCCGATTGCATCTAGCCAGGATTTAAACCCGAACGAATTGACATTAGCCATTCTATCATTGAGTTATGGGCTCTCGGTAGAATATAATTATTATTTCATCACTTCATATTAAACCCCATTACCATGAAATAACGTATCTGCCTAATTTTTTTCTTACACACACACACACACACACACACACACACACACATATATATATATATATATAAGAATGGGGATTTTAATAATATTAAGTGATGAAATAATAGTTATGAGCATCTAGCATCATTTCTTAGTAAGAAATTCTATTTTTAAAGTTGAAATCATAAAAAACGATTAATAATCCTTAAAAAGATTTGAAAATAACTCAATTCTGCAATTCAATTATAAACTATTTATCATTTCAATATTAATAAACAATAATAAAATGTAATATAAATATAAAACTAATTGTAAAATGTCGTTCATATATCAAGCAAGGCAACAATACTACTAGTATGGTGTGGGTGTACACGTAAAGTAAAGTAAAACTGAATTAAATATTATTTCAACAAACTGGTTATATATATATATATATATATATATATATATATATATATATATAATCCTCCGCAGACAAATCTGTTTTCGCTGTATCACAGGTCATCAGTTCTGTTAGACTCCGATTGATATTCAACCCAGGATTGGCGTCAGTCGGCGATTCTACCTCTGGGCTATGGGCGACCTGTAGAAGAAGGCATATATATATATATATATATATATATATATATATATATATATATGAATCTGTGTGTGAGAAAGAGAGTGCGCGCAAGCATGTCTCGTGTGATATCAGTGAAGACTTAGCAGTGAATTTGTACCCTATACTTTTGCCTTCGTGCTTATTCCCAAGCTAACCCATTGAAAATCACTATTATATATCTTTCTTGTAAGTACTTATATGCATATTAACTTAAAATAGCGCGAAGGTATATAATTTGGATACTTCACATTCCCACATCAATCTCTCTCTCTAAAACTCTGTCTCTAAAACTCTCCCTCTCAAAAACTCTCTCTTTCTCTCTCTCTCTCTCTCTCTCTCTCTCTATATATATATATATATATATATATATAATTATTGTATATTAGTCAAAACCATTGGCTGAAAGCAAACAATTTCAAATACTTTAAAAGTCAGAGAATATTAATTAAAATCTTTCTTGTCGATAGTTTTCAACGAAGCATATATTCATGTATATTTGGACATCAATCTTTAGAAGATATTTCATCAAATACACTGGAAAAGAAAGTTTTAGTAATTTTTATTAATTTTTTATATCCTCCTACCATTTTTCCGTTTTGTATGTGCAATGGAATACAAAACTTTCCATACTTTTTATTGTCCCCAGCGCTTTTGGACACTCCTCTATATGTAATTATAACAAGGATATATATTGACTTTCTTTTGTTATATGTGCTTGATATATATATATATAGATATGTACATATATATATATATATATATATATATATATATATATATATATATATATATATATATATATATATGTATATATCTATATATATATATATATACATATATACATATATATATATATAGATATATACATATATATATATATATACATATATATATATATGTATATATCTATATATATATATATATATGTATATATGTATATATCTATATATATATATAGATATATACATATATATATATATATATATATATATATATATATATATAGTAGTCAGTTCTATTTCACTGTATTACTTCTCATCAGTACGGTTGCTTCTATCCAGCTAAGAAACCCGACTGAATAGACATTAGTCGGTGATTCTACATCTGAGCTATGGGCGCTTTGTTGTGGAAGGCGGACCTTAGCCTGTTATATACAATGTAGACACACGCCAGTAGCGGAGAGTGTTCAAATTCATTACGGAAGGTGTGAGTACCTACTGTTATACTAAAGTCTACCATTTCTCCATAGTACTCGATCAGGGTGTGAGAGCGTAATTAGTCATCCGCAGACATATCTGTTTCGCTGTATCACAGATCATCAGTGCTGCTAGACATCCGAAAGCTTCTAGCCAGGACTGAAACCCGACCTAATTGATATCAGTAGGCGATTCTAATTCTGAGCTATAGGCGCTCAGTAGAGGAAGGTAGAGGAGAGCGGATTTTAGCGTGTACACATTTACAATGTAAACACACACCAGTAGCCTAGAGTGTACAAATTCATTACTGAATATATATATATATATATATATATATATATATATATGTGTGTGTGTGTGTGTGTGTGTGTGTGTGTGCGTGTGTGTGTGTGTTCTCTCATGGCATTTATGATTGTAGATGACTGCAAGCGGTCGAATGTATTCACGTGCATACGCTGGCTTCGTCTTCTTAAATTTGATCTGCGTGAATCCTTTGAGTTGCGTCCACATGTTCGGTGGGCAAAGATCTCAGAAGAAGTCAAATGTCTGCCAAGTATTACTGGCTGGAACACGATGGTGGCAAAATTCTGGTCCGTTCTTTTGCTGTACCTGGCCTTGCTTCTACACCATCACTTCGGCTTCACTCATGTATCACATATTCGTTATTTCCCTGACATCGACTTTCGCAAACTTTCTTCGCTCTCGCTCTCGCTTTCTCTCTTTCTCTCTCTCTCTCTCTGTCCCTCTCTCTTCTCCTGTCTCTCTTTCGCCTTCACTCTCTTTCACGCTTTCGGCACTTTAAAACTAACTTAGTAGATGCTGATTCTGGTCCAGTCATGCTAATCTTACCCTTCCATTCACCTGTATAATCCAAATTACATGCCAAAATGTCAGTTACGTTTCCCATCGCCGATTTAAAAACAGGCGTTTATTGTACAACTTTGTATTATGAAATACAAATTGATACAGTGTAATGGCAAAGGTTTAGAGATTCAGCAAATGACTATTTGTTAATCTACATTATTCTTCAACAATTAAATTACATCTTCCTGTTATTCATTTATGTATTTAAAATTACTTACAATTAATTGTAGTCGCTTCTCGGACAGATCTTTGACGTCTTTACATCGAGAATTTCGCAGACTTTGACACGAAATGTTTGTCAAATCTTAAATCTAAACATAAGTAAAACAAAATAATTTCCCCTCAAGTAAGGAAGGAATGCCACTAGTTCTTAGCAGTTTATAAGGAATGAAAGTGAAAGATAAGACTCTTTAGGGAGGATTTAGCAAAAGTTATAAAATGATCAGTATTGAAGAAAAAGAAAACGATAGTGATGGATTGTTTTTATGAGATTGTAATTATCAGGGAAGAAAATAAACAGGAAAAAATTCCACAGACGCGAAGTGAGAGAAAAGAAACTTTTAGAATAGAAGGAGTTATTTATTTCCAAAGTAATATATAAACTCTTTATTTAAAGACGGGAAAATAGAGTATATCATATCTAGTAATAAATCAACCAATTAAATATTTAATGAAATGAATAATTACTCTTTTTCTATTTTAACATTTTCTTTACCCTCATTTATCGAGTGCCGAAATCTCTTAGTTTCCAGACAACTGTGATATTCAAAAATGCCAATGCAATGTCAATCGTAACTTCCGTCTTTTTAATTTATACTCTTTTATTGTTCATTCACCTAAATAATCGTATGCTTCATTTTGTCTCAAACACAGAAACCTCTTCTTCGTAGTGGCATTATTTACTTGCATAGGGTGAAATGATTCAACAGAAACGATTCAACTGTTTATGTTTAAACATTACGTTTCATTTTTTTTCGAGTGTTCTTGCTTAAATGTACAAATATTTTTTAAATTTATTTTTTCACCCTGTTTAATTCTCCCTTAATTACGAAATATTTTACCAACCTACAGCTAATTCTCTCAATTGTCACAAACCCCTCACTGTCTCGTTTTTATATATAGCACTTAACCAACTGTGGTTAGTCACCGATGTGACTTTCCAACAAGAGTAAAAATAGTAAAACTATTTTTACTGTTTTTGGAAACCCACTTTTAAATCCCAAGCTATATTGGTTGTAAATTTATTTCCAAATGACAAGGGTCACTAAACTTGGTCGGGATTGTGCAGTTTTCATCTATTTAAATCTGACTAGACACTATGTGCTTTTACTTTGTTTTTCCTTGATTTGTCCTTTAAACTTTTTGTTTCAGAATATTTTTTATTCCTCGATAGATCTTGCTTAAATGTACGAATCATTTGCAATATAATTATTTCACACTTTTTAATACTCTCTTGAACACGAACTTATTTTAACGACACAACCCAACCGTATTATGATCCTCTGTGATTAGAGGATTTAGTTGGACGCAAATATAAGTAATTACTTAATACTTATTTATTCACCCTTCTTCTTCTTCTTCTTCTTCTTCTTCTTCTTCTTCTTCTTCTTCTTCTTCTTCTTTGTTCCTTGTTTTTTCAGGACGAAGGCAATCATGGCTTTCCACGTCTCCCTATCTCTGGTGGCTCCTAGCAAGCTTTTTCCTGTTACACCACCCAGTCTGTCTTTCGCCATCCACCAACTTAGGCCAGTCAAGTATGCTACCCGCTCATTTCCCTGTCTCTCCTTCTCTCTATCTGGCTTGTTAGTATCAGGTTCTCCAAGCTCTCCTATATTGCATGTCCCAGGAACATTAGCTGTCTCTTCCTGAAGCTCAGTATTAATTTATTTTTCGTTTCCACTCTTTCCATAACCTCATCATTGCTCACATGCTTGATCAATGATATCCGCAGCATCCATCTGTAGAACAACATTTCAGTTGCTTCAAGTTTATCTTTCATCTTTGATGATATTGTACAGCATTCACTGCCATATTGATGAACTGACATCACATAGCAATCCAATACTATCTTCTTTGTTTTCCTGTCTCTTAATACTCTACTCAGCTTCTGGTGCACATCCTTCGCCATTCCAATTCGTCTTCGAATCTCTGTGTCACACATTCTGTCCTCTGTTAGAACACTTCCCATGTATTTAGAATTTTGTAGCTGCTTGATTTTAGTATCCTGCACCAGCATTTGGCATGTTGGCCTGCTCTTTCTGATGATGACCATGCATTCAGTTTTCTTGAAGTTTATTTGTAGTCCGTTCTTGTCACTCTCTTCAGCTGCCATCTGCAGGAATCTTGTAATTTCCTTTCCGTGTCTGCAATCAGTACTGTATCATCTGTGCACTTTATGTTGTTCCAATTGTGGCCTTCGAGGACAAACCCCGGCATAACATCTAGGGTCCTCAGAATAATCTCGCTCTTACACTAGCTATTTTATCTGCAATTCACTATTATAATAGCAGGGCTGGTAATTCTCCAAATTGTGGTGAACGCAACCTCCTCACTAATTGAAAAATTAGTGTGTGAAAAAATTTTTTTAAAAATCTTACCCATATCCTTTACTTTATTTTATTTCTATTTTTATTTTTTATTTTATATTAATTGGATTTCATTAACCTTACTATCTTTAGGTTCATACTCACCCTGTTCTTTTAATCAGGATTAGAGGCTCATCCTTTGTTTCCCATTCAGGAAGAGGTTCCTGGCTCACATTTTTATCTCCTTAGGCTTCAGTTGTGGAGCTTTTGCAACTATTCCTATGATGTGTGTCGATGCTAGCAACGGCTTTATGTACTTAGCCTAACGGTTTGGCAGTTTACTGGTTGCTACTTCCGACTAAGAGTTGGGAGCCCTAACACTTGCGTAGCAACCTGAGCCGTTACTCCGATCAACATTTGCATAATATCGGTGTTCTTTTAATGTCATGACGGGCATGGAGATATGTTCCTGCAAATTTCTCTGGTGGGCGACCCTGAGGCCGCAAAATGCTGCAGTCTGCGCCAGTTCTTGTCCTACACATGTCGTAGTTACTGACCGTCTGCTACCACTACCCGAGGGCTCTCCTTAACAAAAATAACAAAATGAATACTCACAGTTACGAATACAATGCTAAACCAGTCTCGCTAAAAATTCCCTAAACCCTCAATATTTCCTTTCCGTCATCTGCGCACCAAAATTTGTAATATGGAATCATTTCTATACAATAGGTCCCCAGATTTCCTAGCTTTCTGTGAAGCTAACGTGTATCCGACAAAACTCTCCTTAGATTTCTTTGCTCCAGATTAGCTTTCTCTCTTTAGGAAGGACTCTATAATCAACATGTCTGGATCTTATATCAGCAAACATGTTTCCTTTGTATCTCCTATCCTCCCGTACATGTACCTCTGTCTCGTTTTGCTAAACTCAGTTAGCTATCTTTTCTTTCTCTACCGCTCCACTTTCTATCTATGACATAGATAGGACCATTGCCTCTTACCCATTCATCAATATATTTCGGTGACTTTAATGCCCACCATGAAAAGCGACTGAACAAATTGTCATTGATCTTGCTAGCATCCACACCCTGAACTTAGCAATCCCCAGTCTATTACGCAAATAGTGAACTTTCCCACACGGCTCTCCTGTATGCCTGAAGGACAAGCATCTCTGTTAGATCACTGCTTCACCTCTATCCTTGACTCCTGACATGCTATGCATCTCTGCCCTCATGGCAACTCTGATCATGCTGTGGTTTCTATTAATATCTCTCTCCACTCCACTCTGACCAGAATCATCTATTAATACTATCAACAAGAGAACTGGAAAGTACTCCAAAACTGGAAAGTACTCCAAAACCTTCTGTGTGATATCAGATGGAAAAAACTGTTTAGTCTCTCCGTTGAAGACTGATCCTCTGAGGTCTCCTCTTTGGTCAAAGCTGATATCGATGTGAAAGCATAAAATTTCTAACCACGAAATTTTATATTGAATCCCATTTTTCTCATCATAGCCCACAAGAATCACTTTTATCTTTATTGAGGTCACCCGATTGACCATAATATGTGCCTTTTATGCCTTTCCTTGTAATAACTGTAGGAAGATACTTGATGTGGCTAAGCAGTTGTTTGCTGACATAATAAAACAGCATATAGTAGTCCGCAATTTTGGCAGCTCTGCAAAAATGTGTTAAACAGCAACAAACATTCGATCCATGTTTTAATCAATAAATTTAAGGCCCGCATCGCTACAGCAGACAAGGCTAAGTGCTTTGCGCGCAGATTATTTAAACAACACCTCCCTTAATTCTTCTGGATTATTCGCACTCTATCTCCCACTTAGAACTGAGGCTCAACTGAGTAACGTTTACACTACCCACTCGCTGATCTATAACATAATTTCAAAGCGTGACCCTCATAAATCGAATGGAGGTGACGGAATCTCAGTCATCGTCTTAAAGAAAGGTGCCCCTCGGTTCTTTCTTATCTACCGTCTCTGTGCTTCTTGGTAACTTGCCTGTTGGAAGTCCTCTTCTGTGGTTCCTTATTTTAAAATATCGGGATAACCCTTAATTCTCCAATTATTGCCCTATGAGTCTCCTGCTAATTTTTCGCAATGTGCTCGAGGCCATAATCCATGTTGAAGTGATATAAAATTTCACAGCCCACTGCCTATTTTCAGACAAACAGATGGGCTTCTGCTTTGCCAGGTCTATCGCTGACATATTAGCGGCCATCACTGAGTACATATAACTGACTCTGATGTATTGCCTGGGATATCTCTAAAGCATTTGACAGAATGTACCATGCTGGAATTCTGCGCAATACTGGGCCATAGAATATTTGAACGCTTGTTCGAGTTAATCAATCGTTTCTATCGAATAGAAAATGACAGACATCAAATACAAAACCAGAAATCTTTTCTAGTTTTCAATGACATTTTTTTCAGTACTCTGGTTAGCTTTTGAAGTGTGTTCTTGTCCATGCTAATGCGTGGTTGGATCTCAACATCATACTTTCCATAATCTGTCAGAATGCTTCTCAGGTATTTACATTTCTTTACTTGTTTTATTTTAGTTTCTCCGACCTGTAGTTGGCATTTTAGGCTCTTCATTTTACTGATGGCCATACATTTACTTTGTTGTAGTTTATGCCCCGTTCTATTTTATCTCGTTTTCTTTTGCTACCTTCTGTAGTTCTTGAATTCTTATATCCGTGTTTGCTTTAAGCAATGTCATCTGCGTGAAATCATGCTTTCGTAGACCAGACTTGTTTTTCTACCTAACAAAACAAATGACTTTACAGCTATTATAAATCTTACTATGACAGATGGCGGCAACAGAATGTCGGTTCAGCTTAACGTTATCAGAAGAGTTGTGCCTTGGTTAGCAATCTTTCTTGAGATTATGTCTCGTATATAAAAACACCTGTCTATAGGGCCGGTGTTCCACGTCTGTATCAACCAGAGAAAGAAGTCCATGTCATCCCCTCACAGCACCGAGGTCTGAGTACATTATTGCGTGACCATGTTGTGTGAAGTGGGATTGTCGATGGATTTCTTATCGAAGATCACTGGTTGAACGAACGATGATAATGAACGTTTACATATAAGGAGTTAAATACTATAATTATACATGAGGTTCTATAAAAGAAATTTCGAATTCTGTCCATATCTCAAATTGTTAAATAACGAATAATTCTTAAGGAAAATTGAAACAAATATATCCCATCTACTCTGAATCAGATGAAATTTCTTGGACATATAAATTCTAAAGAAGGCTTTCAGAATTTAACATTTAAATTTAAAGAATTTAACAAGGATATATCAAAGATAAGGTAATGTCCTTCGGGAATGTGAGGGAAAGCAAGCAATATAAAAAGGTTGATCAAGATCCATTCTCTGTCTTTGAACAGTAGTACTTTATTATCATTTCTCGAATAAGGAATCCGATAGATGTAATAAAATATGACGTCTATTTAAAATACTACGTATTCTCACATGTAATACTTCAAGTTGCAGAAACGTTGGATAAAAACATCTTTTAACTGACTAGCAATTTACATATGGATATACTTATTTTCTTTACGTTATCTATTAATTACAATGAGTAATATTGGAAATAGAGTTTTGAAGGTTTTAAAAAAGGTGATGTCCAATTGCTCGGATATGGAAATAGATTTAAATAATTCTTTATAGATACAGAAACATTATGCGAAAATTAGATTCCAGTCATATATGAGGGTATTACAACAATATCTTTGAGAATGGCGATTGAAATGACTGAAAGTGCTTAGAAATTCGAAAAGTATAAAATAATTTTACACTCCTTAACTCCATATATATATATATATATATATATATATATATATATATATATATATATCCGAGTGAATACAGAACTAAGATAAAAAATCTTTTACAACGTCCAAAACATTAATTTAAAACAGCAAACTTCTAACGGTCACTTCACAAGACTTGTTCCCTTATCACTAATCCCCACCAACATCCTACACACAACTGACCAAATATAAGAAAAGAGGCTTTCCATTCCTGTCCACACCGCCTGATGAGACTTTGAAGTTTCAATGTCGAAACAAATGTACTATTTGTAGTGAATATATATAAAAAACCTTATATACATGTTCTAAAATATAATTTATAATATATATATATATATATATATACGCAGATCACGATACGTCAAAATATATCACATTATAGGAATGATTTTATTCATTACTGATATTTATTAAGAAACTGAAAACAAGAATAGAAAAAATGAATAAAATAAAATTAGACAAAACATTTTTATAATCGTTTCTGTACAGCCACAAAGGGGATTACATTGAAAGGGGAGGCAAGAAGAAAAAAAGATAACTTACTTGAGATTTCGAAGAAAAGATGGAAAAATTATCAGAATCAAAGTTATAGGAGATGGCAATATAGATTGCATTTAAACTTTTCGATATTTTAGCTAACAGTGAATCAAGTATAAGGGAGTTTTACAGGCAGGAAGTGCGAGAAAAGAAAGTCAGACAAGAAGTCGTGGTTACACTCGACTATTTTAACAGCAAAAGGGTGAGACCTTGTTACCAATCTAGTTGCACGTGTAAATTCATTTGGACAGGGCACCAGGGAATTAAGGTCATCAGAGCAGAAACCGGGAAAATATTCGTAGAAAACACAAAGGAAGCAACATCCCGTCGTTTACGGCATTCATTCTTCTCTGTTATATTCGAGTATTACATCAGTTATGATGTCAATTCTACTGGATAATTATATTGAAATCACTTTCTTTCTTTTTTGATTCTCAGAACTAAATGTAAAACAACTAAACAACGATGTAAGCAAATTAAGTACTAATCCAAGAACAAATATTAACAAGATGGTTGATAGTTTAGCAAATGTTTTTGTTTCAATGTCATAAGAACTCTGCTCGTTATTTAAAGAAAATTTCGTAAATTTAAGGAATCAGCACAAAAGCTAGGCTACAAAAATCTCCTAAGCCGACCTAGCATAGAGATAAATATAATTTGGGAACCAGTAATACCGAGTGTCAGAGAAAATTAATAGTGTCGAAATTGCAATATTAGCTCTGGTAAAAAGTTTATTAAGTTTATTACTCTCAAAACTTCCTTTGTTCTTGTTTTTAAGGACACATGGGCCAGTAGATATAGACGTTGATTAGTTCCAGTGACTTGACCCAAACAGTTGTGAGTTCAATACACGGCTACAGCAGTGGTGAAAAACTAACTTAATTTATAGGAAGATAACTCATGACTACCAAACGTGGCTTTGAGCAATTAACAAGAATGATATACCCAGTGATTTTAATATAGGTTTAGGTTTGAAATTCTTACTACCTGAAGAAGGGCGGAGCGTACAACAGCCAAAACGTCGTACAAAATGCGACAAAGATGAGGGCAGTAGTCTGAATAATTTAAATAGTGAATTTTTTCTTCTTTTAATATATTGCTTGTAATGTATCCTGTGGCTTTTTAGGAAATCTACAACCTAGAAGAATAATACATTCATAACTATAGAGTTATGAACCATCACTTTCCAATTATGTTACTATAACAGTTGATTGGTGCTATAATATGTGTTTTATATCAACCTTTTTCAAGTAGGGAACGGTATTATCTAATTTTATATTTTTGAAAACTCACCTAAACTTGTCATATGAAAAATATTTGCCCAATAGGGATATCATTATAATCGGTTAGAATAAATTTTATAATGTTTCTTAAACATTTTTTTTTTGTGGGCCGCATTTTCAGAATTGAAATTTAATCGCCCAGTACCAAATTTTATGTAACAAAATGTACATTTAAAATTAAAGAAAAAGTAAAAACACAGACAGCGTTAAAGGGAAATAACCCAAGATTTGAAGCCAGAAAATAATAATTGATAATTGTCTCTTATATTTTGCTGAATCTAGCTATATATTTTAACGACTTGATATAATGCAATAATGATAAAATCGGTCGGTATTTATTTATATCTATTTATACTGGGAATCATTCAGGTAATTACAAGTAATCTATAATTATATTTCAAATTTTGAAATGATGTTTATTTTTGGTATATATATATATATATATATATATATATATATATATAAGAATTTTTTAAAATGTTTTGTTTCTAAATGTTTGATTGCCTTTCAGTCCTGTTGCCTCACTTGATATGCTCCTTTACCACACCTATTAAACACGCCTCAATATTTGGGAACAACTGGCTTATAATATATGCCTCCTTACCTGCTGTACAAAAGGTATACCAAAATGACAACTATATAAGAAAAAAAATTAAAAAGTACTCTTATATTGCGCGCCTCAAAACTCGTGTTTAGACCAAGCTGACAGTGAAGACAAATATGGTAGTGTACAAGACCTGTGACATCAGTACACTGCTATACGGCAGTGAGACATGGACTACGTACGTCAGGCAAGAGAGGCATTGAACACCTTCCACGTAAGAAGTATGCGACTTATATTGGGAATCTCATTGCAATACAAAGTGCCCAACACTGAGGTACAGTCTCACGCGAGTCTGCCTACCATGTTCACACTCTTTAAACAGTGCAAACTCTGCTAGTTAAGCAATGTCCACCGCATGCCCGAAGGTCGCATTCTAAAAGACATCCCGTATGGAGAGGTGGCCTCTTGAAGAAAACCCACTGGATGGCCAAAGTTTCTGTATCGGGACATCATAAAACGCGATATGAAAGCTCTGGGCATACACAGGGAGTCATGGAAGAGCGTCGCAGTCAACCGGTCCAAATGGAGAAGAATCCTGTCCCAAAGACTCAAATCAAGAAAAAAAGCAACTGACACAAGTCGCCATGGAGAGGCGGATTCACAGAAAACAAAAATAACAGCTGCGACAGACCAGAAACAAAACGTAAATGCAGCCTTTGCAAAAAGGTAACTCTAGCATCGGCTTCTACAGTCACACACACCGATGCTTCAGGCAAGCTAACAACTAGGATGCTACCCATGGTCAACCCTGACCGACACAGGCCTACAACCACTACTATTACTTCTATATATATTATTATCATATAACATAGTGATGATCCACGTATACTGTCTTAATATGTATAGGAAAGAATATTAATAAAAGGTTTTGAATTTAAAAATGTACTTTTTTTGGACAGTATTTGTTTATTTTTATATATTTCAGCCCAACCTCGGTCCTTCCAGAAACGTTTCTGATGAAGGACCGAGGGCGGTCTGAAATATATAAAAATAAACAAATACTGTCCAAGAAAAGTACATTTTTAAATTCAAAACTTTTTATTAATATTCTTTCCTATTATTATCATATAATATTTATGTTTTCTTTAAAGATTTAGGTTTTTATTCTAGAGCAACTCATGATTTCCCTATAACGATTCTATAAATTTCTACATGGTAATTTCTACTAGATTTTATCTTTGGTATTTCCAATGCAAGAATTTAGGGTATGGTACTTGTTTGGCAATACCTGTCATCGTTTTAGTGTTGAAACAAATAGAAGTATCCTTACATTATTCTAGCAATTTCTTTTCTAAGACTTCTTGCTTGTTGAAATCTTTTCCTGCTGCTTGCTTTCCTGTCAGCTACAATTTTCAAACGCTTAAATGTTACATCAATCAGCATCTTCTACCTTCCTGATTTTTATTGCTTTTTCCACATCAGGAATATTTTCCCATCTTTCTTCACTCTCAGTAACACATTGCATCCCAATGGCATTATCACCTTGCATGTGGAAAAACAATTAGAAAATAAATACTGCGATAATTTGCTCGTCTGATATTCATATAAACAGACAAGTGTTAAAACTCGTTGGTCACAAGTTATACCTAAATGTAATTTAAAAAAAAATTAACAGTGATTTTTATCTATCAGGAGCATCATATCTGCCTTGTTGTGAAGTAGATGTCAAACCAAAAACGGAGTGCCGAGTTTGAATTTCTGCTGAATTCGTTGCATTCATTTACATGCGAATACTCTTGGGAATACCACTAATCCATCACTCCCTCCAGCTATTTGTTAAATAGCGGGAGTGTTTGAAACCAGTCTACTGCCGAAAGTAATGGTAAACTACTGCGTGAAATCATCTACCCAGTCAGACTCGTTTCTTTGGAGACATGATCGCCAAAACGTGTACCACGTATAGTACTTAACTGACTGTGCATCGTGAGTTATGAAAACGTTTCATCAGTAATACAAACTTAATAACATGAAATTACCATTCCACTTTTTGTCTTGTGTTCCGTGTCCTTTAAGG
Source organism: Ascarosepion bandense (assembly GCA_037127315.1). Lineage (NCBI taxonomy): Eukaryota > Metazoa > Mollusca > Cephalopoda > Sepiida > Sepiidae > Ascarosepion > Ascarosepion bandense. The sequence continues at coordinate 3,280,097 of JBBBDQ010001329.1, read as the reverse complement.
ACTTTGTAGATTATCGCTCTCCAAAATTTCCTATAAAATGTAGATTTTTATAAATATTCTTTTTTGTTATCTCTCTGTATTATTCCATCTATTTCGTTAGGTATTAGGTTGTCACAAAAGTTCGTAAACACTTGCAAAAAATTGAAATTTTACTCGCAAAAACAACATAGATTATTGCTCAAAATAAAGACTATCATTTTCCAAGACTTTCTGCCATCGATCTGCAAGCTTTTAGATCTGGCCAAAGTACCATTCAGCTGACTTTGAATCAAAGAATTCTTGACACGCTTCCTCGATTCATCAAACGAGTCGAATCGGCGGCCCTTCAGAAAGTGTTGCATTGAGCGAAAAAGGCCGTAATCTGATGGCGCAGTCAGGACTGTAGGCTAGATGTGGCAGAACATCAACGCCGTCCAGCTCTTCAAACTTGTTTTTGGTCTTCCTGTCGGTATGTGGTTTGGCATCAAAGCGCGCTTACGGTTAGCCAGGTATTTTACTTCAACGTTTCGTAGACCCGCACAAGTTGCTGATAGTAAAGTTCGGCACTGATGGCACGACCATTTGGAACCAACTCAAAATGCACAATTCCTTCAAAGTTCCATGAAACGCACAACATGACTTTCTTGCCTAATCGATCTTGTTTTGGAACCGACGGTGTCTGTTGCCCTTTCTGAACCCATCGCTTGTCTCGATTGTGCTGGACCAGATAGACCCATTTCGCAAGTGTCTACGAAATTTCGGGACAACCTAATATATTTTGTGTTGTTTTCTTTTGTCTTTTTTCCTTATTTTGCGGCTCAGAAATTTCATCTACAATTGAAAAATGCTTATCTAAAAATAAATATTGTTACTATTACATCTAAAACAATAAAAGAATTATTCGGTTTAAAAGAAATTGTAAGCCGAAATTCGCTCGATCGCCTAAATTGTCACAAATATACGTAGGAGATAACTCAAGGAATCTAAATAAAAGATTATATTAACACAAAAGAGATATTAAAAAAAAACAATGAATCGAATGATTTAGCTACCCACCATTACGAGACTAACCAAAATGTTGCCATAAAGATGATGCTCTGATCAAAGGAGGAAACAATTACAGATCCAGATATGTTCTGTTTCATAAGAGTCATAGTGGTACCACGTGTATTGCAGTTGCAGTAAAAGTGCTGCTTTTTGGCCAGGACAGCCTGAAGAAGACCATTCCTTCTTATACACCGGTTGCCAACCAAGGCTATAAAAACTAGTTTGTCCCGCTATTTATTCATAGCTTGGGAGAAAAGACATGGATAAAAAATTCACTACGATGATAAAGTTTAGAGAGTGTCTGGATCACAATATCATTCATAGTAAATATTCTGCCTGGATTTTACAAATTTTCCCCCATTCTTGGGAGAACATTTATTATCCCAGCGTGTGATAATTAAAAGAAAAATTGATGTAAAGAATAGAAGAAAATAATTTAAATACAATAATTTTAAAAAATTCTAAAGTACGAAACGTGTATCACGAATCCGTTTTGCAGTTTGACATACATTTCCCCCCAGTACATACATATATATAGATACGTAATAAAAACTTAAAATTTTAAGGCTGTTTGAAAGAATTGCAAAAACTATGTCGTCAGTATGAAATATTTATAACATTTTGTTATTTGAAAAAGTCGTTGAAATGAAATTTAAATAATTCACTGATAGGTTTGTGTATTTCTTTGTTCAGTTGTATCTATGTTGTTTTCTAAATATTGCTGTAATTAATTTTGTTTTGTTGATGTTTATGTGTTATAATAATTTAGATGTATTGTATATTAAATTTATACTAAAAAGAAAGTTTGCAAACCCGTAAGAAATAGATAAAAGAGTGAGCTTAATTTATATTATCCAGGGCAATATGAAATATTATTGAAAGGAAAACTCAACAGAATTAGGTGGTTATAAATTCAGAATTTATTTCGGCAGTTGTAAAACACTTTATAATCTGCTTCTTTCAGAATGTGGAAAACTAAAGAAATATCTCTTAATTTTACTCAGAATATTCTAAAAACGGTTTTAACAGAGACAAAATAGGTTAGGTAATTGTATTATTTTAGCCAGAATTGTCACTAATTTAAGAATACATACATCAAATTACAGACACACACAGACACACACAGACAGACAGACACACACACACACACACACACACACACACACACATATATATATATATATATATATAAGTATGTATGCAACTTATTATATATATTATATTGTTATATATTATATATGCGCGGTATTTATTTGATAATATATATATATATATATATATATATATAGTAGAGAAGTTTGAAACTTAGTGAGGTAGAGTTATTCCGACTTGGAAGTTTCGTGATGCCATTCACTCTTCCGGGCTTTTGCTTACTCTTCATATTAACTTTTTCCTCTCCGAGATTATATGACCATAATCCAGAAATGGATATCAGTAGATGAAAACAATATTCTTTATCAAAGTTGTTCTAACTTTCCTGAATAGTGGTAAATAGATTTTTGTTGGATAATTGAATTATATTATAGAGCATTTTTAACTCTCACAATAATTTGCCAATTGGAAATTTATTCGGATTGTTCACTGCCAATGTTATCGCTTCTATGTACATCTACATAAGTTAAAATTTAACGAAGTTTGTTCTTTTACAAGATGCATTATTGGACTGCAAAATGGTTACATTATCTCCAAACAAATTACTTATTGTCGGAATGATAAAATTCTCCAGAAATCCAATTTACTTTGGTCGTTAAAGTAATTGCAGTGTGCGAGAAATAAATTGTCGTCTAAATTGCACATAAATGAAAATAATACTGGTTCTCTTTTTAACAGATATATTTACCAAAGCTAAACAAAAGTATGTTGAAATACTAAAGAGTAAAGTTATAAAATAAATTTCTATTAGATTCAACCACTGCCGCCAGACGACTTCGGAATCTTATGGTCCTTTTATGAACGGACTCCATGTTTAAGTTGATGAATGTTGCCTTCATCCATGTTTTCACTTTTGCGTTACCATGAGTTTTGTTGGTCTGTAACTCTACTGTGACCCACACACAAAAATCCAGTCGGTGCAGTCTGGGGAGTCAGGTGGCCAGATGATAGTTTATGTGTCATACGTGATACTCGCTTTACGCGATCATGTCTCTTTGGAGACATGACTGACTAGGCAGAAGATTATCCCACAGTAGTTTGCCTTTGTTTCTGCGGTATGATTTAACCCATAACTAGATGGAAGAGGCGGATTAATAGCTTTCCCAACAGTATTTGTGCGTAAGTGAATGCAAGGAATTCAACTGGAATTCGAACTCGGCTCTCCGATTCGTCGTTCCGAGTCATTATCCATTGCACCACAAGATGTAAGAGGTGATATTGTCTCAGAAATTATGTGACAGTCATAATAAAAGTGTTCTCCTGTTTATGTGGTATGCTGCAGTGTACTGTTGCAGACATAGTAATTTCTAGCATGCATCCTCTTGACACAGAACAGCACTACCTAACTAAGACACTTGATCTAGGCCTCCGTGTTGAGTCTGAAATCTCACCCCAAAATTCAGGGGCTCTTTTCTTAGCAGATCGATCAGAGTGAATTTTCAGAGCAGCTGTACTTCGTAATCACCATTAAACTCATTCAGCTTTTTCCGAATCCTCTGCACTTTTATCAGATTCACACACAAACACTCTGAAATGTTCGTATTGTGGAGTCCGACGCGTATAACCTGACGTACACCATGCCATTTTCTATGTTTCGGCGGAATTAATTGCGTCATTGTACGCTTTTACTCACAAAGGGTTCTCAACTGACATATCTACACTGAGCTTTCGTTGAAATAAAACCAATAAGCTCGCAAGCGGAAAAATATAAATGGCGACAGTTTACCCATCGCAAACTATAGTACTCTTCTCACACGTCTTTCAAATAACAACGAATGATTTGGCAAATAATTTTCTTCAGACAAACATCTTTATATATTTCTTTTGAAAGGAATAAGGCAATAATTATTTTAACAAAGCCATGACTAATATATAGCTTTGATTAATCACTGAATATCACTTTCATCTAATCTTACAAATACTATGATCCTTTCTCGTTCTTCATCTTCATGTACTTTCTCCTCTCTTGACGAAAGCGATCAAGGCTCTCAAAAACTTTCTATCCTTTAGAGATCGTAATAATTTTTTTTTTGTTCTTCCTAAACCTGTTCCGCCATACTTTTCCTAATGCTCACCGCATTATGCATTGTCTTGCACTTCCTCACTAGCTTTGAATATATTCTGTGAGTATCAGATTTTTCAAAACTTTTTTCCTCATTATGTGCACTAGAAACTTTAACTGTCATTTCATGGTGTTAAGTGTAATTTTCCATTTTCGTTGCATATTTAGTATCTACTGTTTGATTGTTAATGCTGGTATTCGTTTGGCTTTTCTGTATGTAAATCTCATTTCGTTGCATCAGATTTCTAATACTGACGTTTTTCTGTCACCAACATTGAAATTTATTTTGACGCATTCTTTTTTCACTTGGTTTGATGTTTTTATTTTGACACTGTGGTGCATTTTATTGTTCAACCATCCAATTAGTTTTATGTTTGCTTCAAACCTCAGACATAGTTTACTAGAGGAAAGAACAAGTTAAAATACATTCCACTGTGGATTGCCTCCGCGAATGAGTTTTAATATTTTATCCATTGATTCAATTGACAGTTTTTTTTGTCGGGGCAATTTTTCATTTCGTTGAAGTAGATCCAGCTGCTTTTAAACGTCTGTAAAAATTGTACAATTATCTTTATATCATGGCTTCTTTAGATATTTCTTTTAGGAATGTAGTTTTCAAAATTATTTGATATATTTTCTATGTTAACTAGAATTTAAAAAAATATGCTGAAGCGTTTTGAACTACTCGGAAAATTTAGTATTGTTATACTTATCACAAACATTTTTTCGAGATTTACTTAACACTTCGTTAAATTTCACAAACAAATCGATTAAATTTAAATAAGATGATTTGTTTAAAAAATTGCTTTGACAAAAACCGTACTTCGAGGTTTAATACTTTCATAAAATTTAATTTATTTTGATAGAACTTTAAGATAAACAATATATTTTAAGAATTTTTTTTTCTTTTTACATTTACCAAATGAAGAATGAAACCTTATGATTTCTTACTCTTGAGCAAGCAAACTACAACTACCATGCGCAAATATTTCTTTCTGCGAACAAATTCTAACACTAGCATTTGATCTTGTAATCTGTTTATTGTTCTCACCAATTCAGGGCAAACTGGAAACTGAATTCTTATATATATATATATATATATATATATATATATATATATATATATATATATATATGTGTGTGTGTGTGTGTGTTATACACTTATTACGATTGGACTCTCTATAGAAAATTAAAAAAAAACAGTTTCCAATTCTGCGATCTATGCATTACTCTTTTGGAATCAATTGAGTTCTTTTGGTGACTGGCGTGTGTATACACTGCTTATATACAACACGTTGAAATTTCCATTACCTGATTCATGCGCCTGTGGCTTAGTGGATAGCGACATCGACTGACACCAAATCGGTCAAGTTTCGGTCCCTGCCAGAAGCAAGTGGATGTGTTTAATTACACTGATGAGCTGTGATACCGCAAAACAGGCTTGTATGTGGATGATTAATATATATATTCGGTAGCGCTCAATGGGAGACAACCTGTGAGGAAAAACCTAATATTCCATTGTTTTGAAATTAAAGCACGATTAACGCTCTTTTTAGTTCGTTAATATTAGTGGGTTTATAAATTTTAATACTTTTTAATAAAAAAACAGAATTTACGCATGAATTCTCTTTTAGTTTTGAAGTTACTGGATGAATAATTATTAATATATTAAAAAAACAGCAGTATCACAACATATCAGTGTGGTTAGATTCATCCACTTGCATCTGACGGGTTCGAAACTCGACCAATTCAGTGTCATCATTCAAAGTTGCTACCCACAGGCCCATGTTATCATAGAATGGAAGTTTCAACTTCTTGCATATAAGCAATGAGCAGTGTACACATACCTAAAAGCGTAATGCATGTATCACAAAATTGGAAACTGTTTTTAAAATGTTCTTCTCTAGAGAGCTCAATCGTAATGAGCACATCACAAAATATACTATATATATATATATATATATATATATATATATATATATATATATATATATATATATATAAACGAGATTATAATTACAATCGTGTCGAAAACCTTCCTCAAAAATATTCGACGGAATGAAAAATAGTTTTAAAAACAGAAAGAGCTTAGTACATGAACGTCAGTCAAAAATGTTCGGACCGAGATCAGCACGAAGCCCCCCCAAAAAAAAACCGATACAAGTAATCATCTAACAGAATGAGCTCAATACAGAGGTAGAACCAAATAAATAACACCTAATGAGCTAGACGAACCTACCTTGGTTTTAACTAAACGGATCGTCAGGGAAAGCTGGGTGAATAAGAGAGAAAGAAACGACTAATACGTCGTTTTTTTCGTCTCCAGCTTTCTCTGACTATCCGTTTAGGTGAAACCTAAGTAGGTTCGTCTTGCTGATTATTGTGTATTTTGGCAACAATCTCCGTTTTAAGCAGGTTTTATTAAAAATGACACACAATGTAGTACTTTTATTTGTTCATGTGTTCTTATAATATTTTTTTTTCTTTTCAGAACTCAAATTATATATGAATTTCCCAAAGGTTTTATACTTTCGAGAGTTTTCGGTTATACTTTTAGCAATTATCAAGAATGGATATTTGTTGTCGTAGAACTCGCTAAGAGATTATTCAATCAAAAGAGGGTACATTTGACGTACCACAGGTTTCGTTTGACGAAGTTAGTTCTCTGAACTAATAGGCCAGTATATGCTAAATAAGATCAACCAAATAAATCACATAGACAACCAGAAAATGACAAGATAAGAAAAATGCTTTTAAAACTCTTCCAGGGCCTCGATTTTGAAATAGAGGATAAAATTAATAAAAATGTTGTTCAACATTTAGATGTAGAATTTAATCTGCAAACTGGTAGTGGCTCCCCGTATGCATGTAAATACAGGATCTAACCATCCTTCTAACATAATCAAAAATGACTAAAGAAAAAGAAACACAAGTTATCTAAAAATTCCTCTCACAAAATAATCTTTGATAAAAAAAGAATATGAATGAATGAAAATGACCATGAGTTGAAGGAAAATGACCATAAAAGTTAATTAAAATATGAGTCACAAATGAGCAAATGAAGAATAATGCGAGGAAAAGAAAGATAATTTGGTTCAACCCACCTTTTAATAGTCCAAAATAGGAAAATAATTTTGAATTGATTATTAATTTTCCAAAGATTCGGTATTACAGAAATATTCAATAGAAATACATTAAATTAAGTTATAGCTGCACTTGCATTTTAGAAAATTACATAGTGTCAAAACATGAAAAAATTAAAACAATTGACGTGCAGCAAAATATTGTTTATCAAAAATGTAATTGTAGAGACAAAACAAATATCCACTTGATGAAGTTTGTAAAACAGGAGGATTTATTTGTAAAGCAGAAATGCAAGATACAAATGGACATAGAAAAATATATGTAGGATATACTGAATGGAATAAAAAAAAACGTTGGTATAATCTCAAATCTACATTAAAACTAGAAGGCTTAAAATTGTTCCACGCTAGCCAACCATGTGTAGAAATTGAAATAAAAACAACCCAAATACCCTTAGGTAATACTAAAAATGTCCAGTCTTTGAAACAGTGGTGGTGTCTGCAGATTGTGTTATAGTTATCGTTTCCATAGTGAGAGAATTTGGGAAATGAATTGTCCGAAGAAATGTCCGGATATAAACCTCTGAGAAAATATATCTAAGGATCGTACAAACCAAAATAAAAACGTTCATGATTCCTGACCAGATCCTTCCTTACTTTAAAATTCTACTCATGTGCTCTGAATGTTCCTGTAAAAATCGTTATCAGATATTAAAAAAACACCTGAAGATTCCGTAAAGTTTGAAACCAAGGTAAAGTAATCGGCTGACTTCCGAATTAATATATATATATATATATGTGTGTGTGTGTGTGTGTGTGTGTGTGTGTGTGTGTATGTGTGTGGCGTGTGTGTGCGCGTGTGTGTGTACGTGTGTACGTGTATGGGTTATTAGATATCTAAATGCCAATCAGAAAATTCTCATTCTGCATCTTAGTAGATTGCGCGACAGATTATATCTATATATCTATCTATCTATATAGTGTCATCCGCAGACAGATCTGTTTAGCTGTATCATAGCTCATCAGTACGGTTAGACATCCGATTGCCGTTAGCAAGGATTGAAACCCGACCGAATTGATATCATTTGGGGATTCTAAGCTATGGCCGCTCTTAGAAGAAGTCAGATTTTAGCGTGCGATAAGCCAAGTAAACATACGCTAGTAGCTAAGATTGTTCTTATTCATTACTGAATGAACGATAAGGAGATGCTAGAGTAGCTTTTGTTTCTTAAGTCTACTATACTTCCAGGGGGGCTCAATTAGGGTGTGAGTGCGTAAATATTCATCCGCAAACAGATCTAAAAAGCGAGTGAGACAAACAGACAGACAGAATGTGCGATGGCTAAATTTTTATCTTTTTATATTTTTTAAAAATTACATGTCAGTTGTAACACCAAGAGTTGAGCACCATCTTTGAGAAAAAAATGGAAACGGCATGCTGTACAGATTGACATTCTTGCAGGAATATACCTTTTCACATGTTTTTGCATCTCAATCTGAGGACAGTGCTTAGGATTACAAAAGAGTTGGGTGATATATCCAATCAACATTATAAGGTTTTCAGTGATCACTAGTGATAGCAAGTTTGGGCCTTCATTCATCTTTTCACAAGACATCAGATACAACACGGTGACCCACAAGAAATGCTTTGAAGAAGTAGGGCTGTCCTGGGTAAAAGTGGGGTTGCTGGGAAACCTCATGTCTATTAACAGGACACCAAAGAAAAATTAAAGGCAATAATTATGTAATCATTTACTAAATTAAGCTGAAAAGATATCGAAAATTCCAAAAGCGTCTAAAGGCCATGGTTTAAATCAATGGCGATTTTAGAGAATAGATTTGCCTTTTCTTATTTTAAGAAACCTTTTTATAAATTTGTTGAATATAACGATTGAATGAGATGTCAGTTTAATTTTAATTTTTGCGTCATTTAGACGACAATTCCTCCATCGCACCCTGTATATCGCTTAAAATGAGATGAATTTATTTTAATTTTGGCGTCATTTAGATGACATTTTATTAATCGCACATTGTATATCTCTCTTAAAGTGAGATGAATTTATTTTCATTTTGGCGTCATTTAGATGACATTTTATTTATCGCACCATGTATATCTCTCTTAGAGTGAGATGAATTTATTTTCATTTTGGCGTCATTTAGATGACATTTTATTAATCATCGCCCCCTGTATATCTCTTAAAATGAGATGAATCTATTTTCATTTTGGAGTCATTTAGATGACATTTTATTAATCGCACATTGTATATCTCTCTTAAAATGAGATGAATTTATTTTAATTTTGGCGTCATTTAGATGACATTTTATTTATCGCACCATGTATATCTCTCTTAAAATGAGATGAATTTATTTTCATTTTGGCGTCATTTAGATGACATTTTATTAATCATCGCCCCCTGTATATCTCTTAAAATGAGATGAATCTATTTTCATTTTGGCGTCATTTAGATGACATTTTATTAATCGCCCCCTGTATACCTCTTAAAATGAGATGAATTTATTTTCATTTTGGCGTCATTTAGATAACATTTTATTAATCGCACCATGTATATCTCTCTTAAAATGAGATGAATTTATTTTCGTTTTGGCGTCATTTAGATGACATTTTATTTATCTTTCAACGTATCTCTCTTAGAGTGAGATGAAATTATTTTCATTTTGGCGTCATTTAGATGATATTTTATTAATCGCCCCTGTATATCTTAAAATGAGATGAATTTATTTTCATTTTAGTCATTTGATGACATTTTATATGCAATCGCACCATGTATATATATGCGAGTGAGATGAAATTATTTTCATTTGGCGTCATTTAGATGATATTTTATTAATCGCTATATCAAAAATGATATGAATTTATTTTCTTTGGCGTCATTTAGATGACATTTTATTAATCGCACCATGTATATCTCTCTTAAAAATGAGATGAATTTATTTTTTTCATTTTGGCGTCATTTAGATGACATTTTGTTAACTATTTTATGTATATCTCTCTTAGAGTGAGATCAATTATTTTCATTTGGCGTCATTTAGATGATATTTTTAAGTAATCGCCCCCTGTATCTCTTAAAATGAGATGAAATTATTTTCATTTTGATCACTTAAGATGACATTTTGATAATCTTCCTATTATATCTCTTAAAATGAGATGAATTTGTTTTCATTTTGGCGTCATTTAGATGACATTTTATTAATCGCACCATGTATATCTCTCTTAAAATGAGATGAATTTATTTTCATTTTGGCGTCATTTAGATGACATTTTATTTATCGCACCATGTATATCTCTCTTAAAATGAGATGAATTTATTTTTCATTTTAGCGTCATTTGACCGTGTTTTAATTTATCATATACATATATCTCTCTTAAATGAGATGAATTTATTTTCATTTGGCGTCATTTAGATGACATTTTATTAATCGCACCATGTATATCTCTCTTAAAATGAGATGAATTTATTTTCATTTTGGCGTCATTTAGATGACATTTAAATAATCGCACCATGTATATCTCTCTTAAAATGAGATGAATTCATTTTCATTTTGGCGTCATTTAGATGACATTTTATTTATCGCACCATGTATATCTCTCTTAGAGTGAGATGAAATTATTTTCATTTTGACGTCATTTAGATGATATTTTATTAATCGCCCCCTGTATATCTCTTAAAATGAGATGAATTTATTTTCATTTTGGCGTCATTTAGATGACATTTTATTAATCTTTTCATATATATCCCTCTTAAAATGAGATAGATTTATTTTCATTTGGCGATGTTGGAGAAATGACATTTTATTTATCGCACCATGTATATCTCTCTTTAGGTGAGATGAAATTAATTTTCATTTTGACGTCATTTAGATGATATTTTATTAATCGCCCCCTGTATATCTCTTAAAATGAGATGAATTTATTTTCATTTTGGCGTCGACTAGATGACATTTTATTAATCGCACCATGTATATCTCTCTTAGAGTGAGATGAAATTATTTTCATTTTGGCGTCATTTAGATGATATTTTATTAATCGCCCTGTATGTCCTCTGATGAGATGAATTTATTTCATTTTGGCGTCATTTAGATGACATTTTATTAATCTTGCAATATATATCTCTTAAAATGAGATGAATTTATTTTCATTTTGGCGTCGTTGATGACATTTTATTTATCATATATCTCTCTTGGTGAGATGAAATTATTTTCATTTTGGCGTCATTTAGATGATATTTTATTAATCGCCCCCTGTATATCTCTTAAAATGAGATGAATTTATTTTCATTTTGGCGTCATTTAGATGACATTTTATTAATCGCACCATGTATATCTCTCTTAAAATGAGATGAATTTATTTTCATTTTAGTCATTTAGATGACATTTTATTTATCACTTACCATGTATATCTCTCTTAAAATGAGATGGAATTTATTTTAATTTTAGCGTCATTTAGATGACATTTTATTAATCGCCCCCTGTATATCTCTTAGAATGGATGAATCTATTTTCATTTTGGCGTCATTTAGATGACATTTTATTAATCGCACCATGTATATCTCTCTTAAAATGAGATGATTTTATTTTCATTTTGGCGTCATTTAGATGACATTTTATTAATCGCCCCCTGTATATCTCTTAAAATGAGATGAATTTATTTTCATTTTGGCGTCATTTAGATGACATTTTATTAATCGCCCCCTGTATATCTCTTAAAATGAGATGAATTTATTTTCATTTTGGCGTCATTTAGATGACGTTTTATTTATCGCACCATGTATATCTCTCTTAAAATGAGATGATTTTATTTTCATTTTGGCGTCATTTAGATGACATTTTATTAATCCCACCCTGTTTATCTCTTAAAATGAGATGAATTTATTTTCATTCTGGCATCATTTTATGACATTTTATCCATCGCAACCTGTATATATCTTAAAATGAGATTTTCATTTCTTAGTAATTTACCAGTTTTTTCTTCTTTTTTGCCCCTGTCTCTCGAGCTGTTCGTAATTTTCCCTTACTTATTTTTTGTCTTCTCTGATTGTTCTTTCTTTTTTCTTTCTTTGCTTTCTTTCGAAGTATGTTCTTTGATTTTATCCCTTATTTTCATTGTGTCACGTGGCTCGCGAGAAGCGCCTTTCTCGTCCGAAAAGAGTCATTATCAAGGTGAACGATGTCATGAGTAATTTTAGTTCAGAAATATCGGACTTGGCAAGCGACGAGACGAATTCTGCCGAAAGAACCAAACGCAAGAATAAAGAACAAAGGTGGGAACAACTCCACTGCACACAAACATATCTGATCACATCACCTACACACACGTACACATATATCACATTTCTCATATATACACCTACTACAAACTCTGAACACGCGCATAGTTAGAACTTTATTATTACACATTTACACACACTCACCCACATGCACACAAACACACACACATATATAAGTTGGGCGTATTTGTGATGTGTGTGTGTGTGTGTGAGTGTTTGTGTGTACACGGGAATTTTTTTTGTGCACGAACGTACATACACACACACACACACATAAACGAACACTAACACACGTTGAGTCTTTAGATAACGTAGACAAGCACTAGATTTATTCATCAAAAACAGCGAGAAAATTCTGAAAGAACTACAAATTTTGTTGGATTCAACATTGGCGGCAACAATCTTCGCAATATAAGTTTGCAGATGACACAGTGCTAATAACAGACACCGAAAGGTAACTACCAAATCTACTATATAATGTAGCGCAGGAAATCGAGAAGAAAAGACTGAACATGAACTACAAGGACGCTGAATATATTGTCATCACAAAAAAAAAAAAAAAAAAAGACAAAAATGCTAATTAAAGGTCGGGAAAACTAAAGTCAAGCCGGTGAAGAAATGTAAACCCCTGGGAAATGTTTCAACAGAAGACGGAAAATGCGACACTGAGATTCAAAGGGGTAATGGTATGGACATTATGTATTTCAATTATCGTATTAATGGTATTTCCATGGAAACAAAAAAAAAAAACTACTGAACTGTTACGTAGTATCTGTCCTCCTGTATAGCGGCAAATGCTGGACAACCTCCTCATATATGAAGAAAAGGCGCGAAGCAACAAAAATCTATTTCTAAATAAGGTTGCTGAGAATACCATGGACCAAATATGAAATCAATGACAAGGTTTTGGAGAAAATAGAAACAAAACTTTTACTTTGCATCATAAAGAGATAGTTGAATTTCAGAAACACGTTATGATGAATTAGGGCGGCTTTGATAATATAATATGAAAAAGGCGGACATATTTATAGGCTTCAGAAAATGGATGGTGGAGCAAAGTTGGGAGTAATGACCAGACAAGATTTAGGAATAGCTACAATAGACAGGAAGATGTTGAGGGCCATGAACGTCTACGTCCTAGACGGGACACGGCATAAAAAGAAAAGACATTTTTTTTTAATTGAACATCACCCTTTGTTTAAATTATTTACAGTTTTTATTTTATTTAATTTTGTCTCTATTTTGACAGTTATTGCATATATCTATAAAAGTGACGAGGGATGATGTTGCATAAGTATTTGTTTGATTGATAGATTCGACTTAGCGTTTGCATTTTGCAGTCTAGCTCGACGGGAGTTGTAGCTCAAAATTTGGAAAGCTAATGACACATTGCATTTTTTCTCAAAGCCAAAATTAGGGGTAGAAAAATATATATTATCACCCAAGAAATCAGGGATCAGTTTATGTATTGATTATAATATAGAATCGATCACTCCACTTTATATTTATCTATATCTATATATGTTGCTACTTCCCCCACCCTAATCCAACAGAGGTATTCTACATTGTTATCTATATCTATAAAATTCAAGTGGGTGGACGTTGTGTAAGTATTTTCTATGTAAATTCATTATATGATTTTTATGCTTATTATTCCTTAAACTACCCGAGTGAAACCGGGCTAAACTGCTATTATATATATAAAAGAGTGATAGTTAGAATAAGAGAATGAAGATATTAACATGGTTCTGGTTTGTCTTTATTTTGCACAGCATTATCTTTGATAATGTTTAAAATTGTCAAGGTTTTTTTACGGATCTTCCCGCCAAGATAATATATTTGGGGAATAATTTTATTATTTTTAGAATTATCTCAATAATTTTCATCTATATTTCCTATGCTTGGGATAATAATTATTATAAATTTCAAAAGGAAAAATTTGACCGGAAATTTCTTCAAGGAGATAATGATAATACTTCTCTCAGATTTCTCGCCATTCTTATACATTTATTTAAATTTTGTCCAACGTTAAAAAATGAAAAAAGTACTTTCCAATTTTGACATGAAACTATTTTATCGGCTAACTCGTGTGAGTGCAATTTATGTGTAGCTGAAGAACTCTCAACGGTTTCCACAGATACTTACGCCCGACTGGAGGTGAGAATGTCTTCACTGATTGCCGACAACAGTTTGGAGATTATCAGAGAATTGGTCAAGTAGGCCTCAATCGGAGTCGATCAATTTTATTGATTCTCTTACCATCTCTTTCGTTTTAATGTTAGTACCCTGTGTATAGAGTCATGTATACAATACGGCGAATCATGGACACTTTGAACAGATATCGATTCTCTTAGAAAAGTAATCCCTTTTGCATATTCCCGAATATCTGCGATATTGCCTGAAAGACTGGGCTGACCTATTCTTAAGCTGCTTTTAGAAACATGGCACACAAAAGCTGAATAATTATTTCCTAGCTTAGCTTAGTAAGGCACAAGTGATGAGGAGTCAAATTCAAACTAACTCTGTTTTTGTTTTCACTCAAAATTTCAAAGCGACACAAGAGGTGGGTTATTGTTGTGGAGTAGTTTTCGCACTGAAGGTTATAATCGTGCTATGTCGGTTGCTATTCGACTTAACGCACTGGAAATGTTAGGAACTTGATAATTTTCTACTGAAAGCTGACTCCTTAGTATTCGGCTAACGGCCAACTATATCAACTGCCTAGTAGGTATACTGAACTCCAATAGAACTCTAAATAACTCCTATGAACTTCCCAAGAAATTCTCAAGAACTTCTGTTAACGTTTATTAATACAGGAGAGTGAGTCCATTATCTGAGGAGTAGGTGTGTTTCCCCATAACAGTTATTCAAAGAATTAAGGGATATAAAACATGAGGAAAAATGAATTGAAAATCACGGTGATCTGTCATATAGATAGAGATTAATTTTATATTGAAAGAGATTAAGGTGTTTTGGGCAACATTAATGCAGGTGTCTCAGTTATAAATAGAAAACTTTTGAGGCTGCCGTCGCGATTTTTCTCGTCGAACCCGGCCATCTCCTGGTTACTAGAAAATCGGAACTGGTTCGGGAGCAACAGAAAATGAGATAAAGACGATGGAATATATGTCGACAAAAGCAACTGGTATCCTAACTTGACCGCATTCGCTGCCACAACTGTACCGTTTCGGTGTTCGGTAGATAACAGACTGCAACTCGGATTGAGAAATCGGGTTGCTGAGTTCGAATTCCAGTTGAGTTCATTACATTCACTCATGTGTTAATATCTTTGAGAAAAGTATGAATCTATCAATCCCTTCCTCGCTACGGGTAAAAAGTAGGGCAGACTGACCTCTCTTGTCTTGGTTGGCAACCTGTCTAAACTTAATTTAAATCCCTGTATAGCACTGGCAACACATTCTATGCAGTTACGTAAAAATTGTTTGCATTGACTCAATGATTCCGACTAGTTTTTTGTTTTTTTTCTAAGAAAATGAATTTGGTAGTGCGTCAACCTTTTAACTAACGGAATACGTAGATAATACATGCAATTCAACTCTATACATGCAGCAAGAAGATTAATGACTGAAATCATAGAATTAAAGAATGGAGCTCGTCAGAACTATTATCATGGATTGTGTTTCTCGGTAAGAACCTGTAGCGTCAAAAATAAATATCCCCCAAATCTGCGTGAGAGAAATATCTTTAACAATTTCGTTACGACCTTTTAGTATGTATTTGTTTCTTTAGTTCGTTGGTGATAATTATTCTCCATAATTTTCAATACGTCATATATAACAACTGTATTTGGCTTTGTATCATCCGACACACGTAGGTTCCCCACTGTTTCTTACTGCCGTTTATGCATTCGAATGCATCCAATTTTACCACCCTCATTTCCTCATTATGTTTCCTAGAATCTTTAAATGTACTTTTCTAATTGTTATGCGATTTATGTTTTGATTTTCATTAAACTTCCTCGTCACTCTGTCCATATTATTCTCAGCATCCTTCTGTATAACTACATCTCTACTGCTTTAAGACTTCTTTCTCTTCATACGAAAATCGTTTAGATCTCAGTCATAGAGCCAGATAAATATTATATAGTATTTCCGATTTATTTTATTTTCTGATAAAGAGATTTGTTAATTAATGCTTAATAAAGATTCTGGATGGCGTTTTTCTCATTCCAATACGCCTTCGTATTTCAGTGCCACGTTTTCTGTCAAATGTTACAACATTTCCTAGATATTTAAAAATTCTTGTACGATTTTGACATTTCGAATTTGTAGCCAATATCAAGGAACCTTTTTAGTAGATGATAATCACATATTTGTTCATCCTACAATTAATGGCTTGTCTTTTAGGTGCTCAGGTTGAGAATTTACACAAAATAGTCATCTGGCTTGGGATGAACATCCTAAATTCTACGAAAATAATCTACTATTGTAGATGTAAAGAAACGGACTTGTTCATTTAACTGTTCATTAATAAGTTGAACGCAGTATAAGCTTAGAATATACATATATATATATATATATATATATATATATATATATCCTAAGCTTTCACTGTGTTTAATGCCTTGGATTATCATAAATGCCTTGGATTATTTAAAATACATACTATTTATTATCTTTTCCATTACTCGATTCGTTTGCGATATACTATAGAATGCTATAGAATAGTTAACCCTTCTTTCTGCTGATTCATTTTACTTCTCCATTTTCCAGATTCCTACTTAACGATGACCTACATACATACACATAAACTCATTCCAACCATGTACTACTATGAACACTTAATACCATTATCTTTCTCATTGAACATTAACTTCTACGAATTCTTGTGATTCTTTTAATAAATTTCTATTTTAACATACAAAATGTATAGATTTTCTTCTCCCACTCTTCCACACAAATTCACACATTCCAGCCTGATGAAAACCTTCTGTTGATAATAACGAATAAATTCATACGCTGTAGGGAGTTCGATTATTTATGACACAAGACCGAATCAAGATAAATCAACCATCTAATAATAGTTACAGTACTCACAAATATAGGGTGCGATGGATCTAGAAGATGCAAAGATAAAAATAACATTGTTATCTCATGTTAACAGATACATTTAACAAAAATGTGATTGTGCTAATATGTAAGGTTATATGGAACCATGGAATTCATCAATTGATAAAACAGGGATAGTGTTGAAAGAAAATAGCTATTTTTGTAGTAACATTATAACATATTTATGTTATAAATTCTAAGTAAATATTATTAGCTCTACTTTACATTGAGCACTTTTTAAGAATACTGTTTCTTTGGATACGGAATAGTATTCCATCCATACCTAACCTATAGATAGATAGATAGATAGATAGATAGATAGATAGATAGATAGATAGATAGATAATTTAGTTACTCTCTCTGAATATAATGTGAAATATATGAACATCCAGTGTCATAGTAATCCTCTTTTTCGATAAAACTAGCAAAATGTATTATACATATTTTCCGACAATGCTAGAGCAAATGAGAAAATAAAAAAAAATGCGTTTTTTAAACTCTTCAAAAGCATCGACTTTGAAATAGAGGTCGGTATGAAAAAGAAGTTTGTTCACTATATGGATGTAGAATGTAATCAACAAACTGACAGTATTTATCCATACATGAAACCCAAGACAAAATAGAAGTATGCTTGATCTATCCATTGTTCTAGGATAATTAAAAACACATTTCTAAACAAATGGAATACAAGTTCTCTAGATATTATTCTCATGATACAATTCTCTATGAAAGAAATCTCTATCTATCTCTATAGATAGATAGATAGATAGATAGATAGATAGATAGATAGATAATACACACACACACACACACACACACACACACATATATATATATATATATATATATATATATATATATATTTGAAATTCCGAAAATTTCATTTTGGTGAATAGATATTTCAGTGAGAAATCTCTCGCTTCATCAGCAACAAAAAATTATTAATTCAAATATGTTACAACTATTCACATAACGGAATTAATTTATGTACCAAATATACATATTTAGTTTTGTAAAACAGATATTACTATTAATATCTTTATTTATAATTTACACACACACACACACACACACACACACACACACACATATATATATATATATATATATATATATTTTAATTCAGATACTTCAATCCAAGGGAAAAAAGCAGGAAGGTAAATTTCAAAAACCCGATCCTAATTAATATTAAAAATTTTATTTTAATATTAAATTTTTTTTATTTTTTGAATTTGTCCAGCGTCTGTAATATTTTTAAAAAAATTTTCTTTCTTTTCTTTTCTTTTTCCCCTCACTTTCTTCCTTTATCTCTCTTATCTCCCACCTTTTTTCCGTGTTGCTTAACCTGACGTCGATTTAACACGGCTGTCTGTTAATTTTTAGTTACAATTCTCTTTCTTTTTTTTTTTTGCGAACCCAGACGATGTCAATTTTTTCTTTTCTTGTTTATTTGATTTTATTTTATCTTTTTTCTTTTTCTTTTCCTTTATTTTTCCTTTTTATTTTCTTTCTTAATTTCTTTGCAAATCTATTTAAAAAGGAAAAGTAGACTAATTTTTCTCCAGTTTCTGAAAGGATTTTTCTGTTGCTGAGGTGATGTGTTATCCCCCGTGGGGATCTACATATCGAAATGGCCATTCAACATCTTTGAATTAATCCTTTTTTAATATATATATATATATATATATATATATATATATATATATATATATATGAAACGAAAGGAAAAATATTCTTAGCCTACGCGTTTCGTCCTTGGACGGACTTTATGAAAGCAATCATAATTTCCCAACGAAAACAAAACGCATCGCCTCAGATGAGTTTTCCTCCTGTTTTTTTTAATACATCCTATTCCCTTACAAAATCACTCTATCCAAAAAAAAGTAACATACACACACACACACACACACACACACACACACACACACACACACACACACACACACACATATATATATATATATATATATATATATATATAGATAGATAGATAGATATAGATCATATATCTATTCTCGCTATTTCTAATACAATATGTACCGACAGAATGTATTTTTATTGTAAGCATTCATTGATTGATACATTATACTTATTTCAAATTCTTGTCCCTCCAAAGAGATATGTCCAGATACGTAGAATCTCCACTATTTCCTGTTCTCAACCGCAATTGTACAGTTGCATACACGTATACGCCCATGCAAGAATTATTTACACACATTGCCTAATACTAAACAAGTAAAAACGTATAGACTCATTGATGCAGGCTTTTTGAAACTGACAATCTGCTCTTGAAGTTATCTAGGGGCGGGCCGAGGCCACAAACCCAGAAGGCATTGCACAGACAGACAGCCGGCTATTGTGTTCCAAAGATCGAAACACTTTATTTCAAAGATTCGGGTTTTTACGGTACTCAGCCCACACGGAAGCGGACCACTGATACATGAAATGTCCATCAGTCAGCTTCAGGCAACAAACAAATGAGGCTTTAGAGTCTCGAAGAAGCCGGAATACATCAAAAATCCATCAGAAGACGAATTTGGCGAGCGATTGTTGGTATTGTTGTCCGAGTTATGTTTCTTTCTTTTTTTTTTAACGTTTTCGTGCTTTTTATCTTGTTATTGTTTTTTGTTTAACTATCATTTTCTCTTTCTTTTTTCTTTTGGCTGTATTGTTTTTGTTTCTTTTTTCTTGTGATAAAACTGTTCGTTTCATACTTTCTTTTATTTCATACATTTATTCCGTTTTCTTTTTTTTCCTTTACAAAAAAAATATTCGATTCACTTGATTTTTCTTTCATTGATTTTCTTGTTTTGCCCTTTTTCGTTCTTCATCCCTAGTCGTCACTTATTTTTCATGTCTATTTTATTTCATTTATTTTTATATTTCTGCTCCCATGTTTTCTTCCTTGTCCTTGTACTTTTTTAATCTTTGGTATATATTTTCATTTTTTCCATTTTTCTACATTTATTTATTAAATATTTATATGTTTCTGTTTTTCCTCCTACTTTTTTCTTTCATTTCCATTTGAATGATTTTTCATCGATATATATATTTTATGTTACTTGGTTTCTTGATTATATATTTCTCATTTTGGCCTTTTTAATCTTAATTTCTAACGTTTATTTTATTTTTCATGTTTTTATTTCGGTTAATTTTTTTTCTATTACTTTTTTTTCTGTTTACTGCTATTGTTTATGTAGAATAGTCTCTTCCCTTGATTTTTCGTCTTTGTGTCATCTTTTTTTATTGTTTTATAACATCCATCATTACTTTCTCTTTCATTATTTATTTCTTAAGTTTTTTTTCATTTATTTCTTTTTTATTGGTTATTCTTATTTCCGTCTCTTCTTTAGAATTTATATTTATTGATTTTACATGTTTTTGTTTCTTCTTTGATTTCATTATTTTACCATTTTCTCTTTCAATAATTATTTTTCTTTTCTTTTTCATTTATTAATTACTTTTTTTACATTTCATCGATATTTTTATTCATTGTTTCTTTTTGTCGCTATTTTGCTTCAAAAGACATTTTATTTTTTTCAAATTTTTTCAGAGTTGGTTTCTTTATTTTACACTTTTTATATTTAAGTTCATTTTATTTATTTTTTAATTTATTATTTCTTTAGTTTTTTGCGTACATTTATTTACCTTTAACTGTATTTTAATAATTCACTCAGTGTCTTCATTACATTTACTGATTTTTCTTTTCTCATTTTTATAAAATATTTGCTTTTCCTTGTTTCTGACTTTATAGTAAACTAAGAGTATAGCCCGGCGTTGCCCGGTGTAATGAAAGCTTTAAATCTAATCCATGGTACGGGAGCTCAGATTCTTTGGACGTTGGCACGAAAGACTAAAAAGCAACAGTTGTTTCCAGTTAAAGCGAAACCGCAAACTGAAAGAAAAATGAATGGATGTAAGTCAAATTTTGATTTCCTGCTATCGATATCAAATAAGTTTTTTTCGTTGTAAACTGAATTTTGAAGGCTAAATAATTCTTCTGAGTAAATGGTATCATGGCTGAGACTAAGAACTACAATTATACCTTCTTAGAGCCAAACTCGATGCAAAAACTAAAATAAAAGGGCTGAAAAAATACAGATATACAGGCAGATACACACAAAACTCTTGCCTTATATATATATATATATATATATATAATCGATTTTCTGCACTATTGTAAGAACTGCAACTTTGAAACTTCTGAATATCGTGTCTTTGCCTATGAGTGTATCAAACTTGATTAAAATCGGACCACTCCTTTTATAATCCGATTTTTTCGATTATCAATTATCGATATTTATCTGGGGTACCTAGACACAAAACCTAGCTACGAACACTCGCAGACGCTTACAGTACAACTGTGTAAATTTTCAAGAAAATTGGTTCAGCCGTTTCGGAGTCTATAGGTAACGGATACTCACACACAGACACACACACACACAGAGACAAAGTTCCATTTATAAATATGTTTAAATTAAATTCCACTTTTTTTACTTTATACTAGATCATAGTGTTATTATTTATTTATTTCAGTCATTATCTTTAGACTCAGTTAAGTGCCATATGTGATACACGCTTGAATGATCATATCTGGCAAATGACTGGGTAGAAAGAATATTTTCCAACAGTAGGTTGTCATCTTTTTCTGCTGTAGAGAGGTTGCCAAACAGTCAGAGTATAGAAACAAACCTAGCCTGTTATTTAACCCAAAGATGCAGGAAGAAGCGACAGATTAATACATTTTCTAAGAGTATTTGCTTATAAGCGAATGCAAGGAATTTAACTGGAATTTGAAATCGACACTCAGATTTCTCGTTCCTAGTCGATATCCACTGCACCACAAGGCACATTCGCACCCCAACGCAGATCCTAGATTATGTTGACGTTTCTCTGTCTGTCTGTCTTTCTTTCTTTCTTTCTTTCTTTCTTTCTCGTTTCCTGATTAATGTACACTTCGTTCTTTCTTGCTTTTTTATACTAGATTAATGCGCCTTTCTTTTTCTTTCTTTCTTTCTTTCTTTACCTTTAAGATCTTTTCCCCCATCTTTGTCTTCTTTTTATTCTTTCCGTCTTTATACCAGATTAACGTACCTGCCTTATTTTCTTTTTCTTGCTTCATAACTTTTAATTTACTAGATTAATGTAATTTCCATTCTTTCTTTCATTCGTTACTTGATTACTTTAACTGTCATTAATTATTACTTATTTCACTAGATTAATGTAACTTTCATTCATTCTTTCCTAATTCACTAGATTAATGTACTTTCATTCATTCCGTCATAATTCACTAGATTAATGTAACTTTCGTTCATTTTTCTTAATCCACTAGATTAATGTAACTTTCATTCTTTCATTCCTATTTAGATTAGTATAGTTTTCATTCTTTCTTTCTTACTTTAATTATTTAACCTATAGATGGTAGAAAAAGTGACACATTAACTTCTTTCCTGAGGGTTTTTGCTTAAAAGTGAATGCAAATAATTCAAAGTAACTTTAATTCATTCTTTTCTAGTTTAATGTAATATATATTCTTTTTTGCTACATTAGTGCAAATTATATTCCTTTTATTTTAAAATAGATTAATTTGACATTCTAAATTGTTTTTAACTTATTAGACATATAAACCTCCTTAATTTCATTTATCTATATTTTTCTTTCTTCCTTTTCCATGTTTCATTTTACTAGATGGTTCTTATTTCTTTCTCATGGTCATCATTCGTCTTTTTTTCCATTTGTAATTATTTATTTATGATTTCATTTTGCTGTCATTTTACTTGATCATTTAACCAATTAATATCTTTGTCTTTACTACTTTTGGGGCGGTGGAATTTTCTTATTTCTTTGTTTATAATTTGTTCTGTTTTTTATATATACTATTCATTGTTGCTTATTTTTTCTTTCCTTCTATGAAACTAAACCTTTCTGGCCCAAATCCAAACACCCTTTTTGATAAAACATATATCTTTCTTATTTTTCTCTTTTTTAATTTCAACTTTTTGTTGTTTTATCCTATCTATAGAATTAGAAAATATTCTTACTCTTTATCTTTTTGTTCTTGATATTTATCATCTATTTTTTTCTCTTATTCGTATTATTCTCCTTCTAGTTCTTGTATTTATTCTTCTTAAGTTCCTTCTTTTTCTAATGCTTGTTCTTGTTCTTCTTATTCTCGTTCTTCTTATTCTTATTCGTGTTCCTATTCTTATTCTTGTTCTTGTTCTTGTTCTTATTCTTCTTAAGTTTCTTCTTTTTCTAATGCGTGTGCTTGTTCTCCTTATTCTTGTTCTAATGCGTGTTCTTGATCTTCTTATTCTTGTCCTTCTTATTCTTATTCATGTTCCCATTATTATTCTTGTTCTTGTTCTAATTCTTCTTAAGTTTCTTCTTTTTCTAATGCTTGTTCTTGTTCTTCTTATTCTTGTCCTTCTTATTCTTATTCATGTTCCCATTTTTATTCTCGTTCTTGTTCTTATTCTTCTTAAGTTTCTTCTTTTTCTAATGCTTGTTCTTGTTCTTCTTATTCTTGTCCTTCTTATTCTTATTCATGTTCCCATTCTTATTTTTGTTCTTGTTCTTATTCTTCTTAAGTTTCTTCTTTTTCTAGTGCTTGTTCTTGTTCTTCTTATTCTTGTTCTTCTTATTCTTATTCATGTTCCCATTCTTATTCCCGTTCTTGTTCTTATTCTTCTTAAGTTTCTTCTTTTTCTAATGCTTGTTCTTGTTCTTCTTATTCTTTCCTTCTTATTCTTATTCATGTTCCCATTCTTATTCTTGTTCTTATTCTTATTCTTCTTAAGTTTCTTCTTTTTCTTATGCTTGTTCTTGTTCTTATTCTTGTCCTTCTTATTCTTATTCATGTTCCCATTCTTATTCTCGTTCTTGTTCTTAGTCTTCTTAAGTTTCTTCATTTTCTAATGCTTGTTCTTGTTCTTCTTATTCTTCTTCTTGTTATTCTTATTCATGTTCCCATTCTTATTCTTGTTCATGTTCTTATTCTTCTTAAGTTTCTTCCTTTTCTAATGCTTGTTATTTTTCTTCTTATTCGTATTCATGTTCCAATTCTCATTCTCATTCTTGTTCTTATTCTTCTTAAGTTTCTTCTTTTTCTAATGCTTGTTCTTGTTCTTCTTATTCTTGTCCTTCTTATTCTTATTCATGTTCCCATTCTTATTCTCGTTCATGTTCTTTTTCTTCTTAAGTTTCTTCTTTTTCTAGTGCTTGTTCTTGTTCTTCTTATTCTTGTTCTTCTTATTCTTATTCATGTTCCCATTCTAATTCTCGTTCTGGTTCTTATACTTCTTAAGTTTCTTCTTTTTCTAATGCTTGTTCTTGTTCTTCTTATTCTTGTCCTTCTTATTCTTATTCATGTTCCCATTCTTATTCTCGTTCATGTTCTTTTTCTTCTTAAGTTTCTTCTTTTTCTAGTGCTTGTTCTTGTTCTTCTTATTCTTGTTCTTCTTATTCTTATTCATGTTCCCATTCTTATTCTCGTTCTTGTTCTTAGTCTTCTTAAGTTTTTTCTTTTTCTAATGCTTGTTCTTGTTCTTCTTATTGTAGTTCTTTTTATTCTTATCTATGTTCCCATTCTTATTCTCGTTCTTGTTCTTATTCTTCTTAAGTTTCTTCTTTTTCTAATGCTTGTTCTTGTTCTTCATATTCTTGTCCTTCTTATTCTTATTCATGTTCCCATTCTTATTCTCGTTCATGTTCTTTTTCTTCTTAAGTTTCTTCTTTTTCTAGTGCTTGTTCTTGTTCTTCTTATTCTTGTTCTTCTTATTCTTATTCATGTTCCCATTCTTATTCTCGTTCTTGTTCTTAGTCTTCTTAAGTTTCTTCTTTTTCTAATGCTTGTTCTTGTTCTTCTTATTGTAGTTCTTTTTATTCTTATCTATGTTCCCATTCTTATTCTCGTTCTTGTTCTTATTCTTCTTAAGTTTCTTCTTTTTCTAATGCTTGTTCTTGTTCTTCATATTCTTGTCCTTCTTATTCTTATTCATGTTCCCATTTTATTCTCGTTCTTGTTCTTATTCTTCTTAAGTTTCTTCTTTTTCTAGTGCTTGTTCTTGTTCTTCTTATTCTAGTTCTTCTTATTCTTATTTCATGTTCCAATTCTTATTCTCGTTCATGTTTTTTTTCTTCTTAAGTTTCTTCCTTTTCTAGTGCTTGTGCTTGCTCTTCTTATTCTTGTCCTTCTTATTCTTATTCATGTTCCCATTCTTATTCTTGTTCATGTTCTTATACTTCTTAAGTTTCTTCTCTTTCTAATGCTTGTTCTTGTTTTTCTTATTCTTGTCCTTCTTATTCTTATTCATGTTCCCATTCTTATTCTCGTTCATGTTCTTTTTCTTCTTAAGTTTCTTCCTTTTCTAGTGCTTGTTCTTGCTCTTCTTATTCTTGTTCTTCTTATTCTTATTCATGTTCCCATTCTTATTCTTGTTCTTGTTCTTATTCTTCTTAATTTTCTTTTTTTTCTAATGCTTGTTCTTGTTCTTCTTATTCTTGTCCTTCTTATTCTTATTCATGTTCCCATTCTTATTCTTGTTCTTGTTCTTATTCTTCTTAAGTTTCTTCTTTTTCTAATGCTTGTTCTTGTTCTTCTTATTCTTGTCCTTCTTATTCTTATTCATGTTCCTATTCTTATTCTTGTTCTTGTTCTTCTCATTTTTTCTCTTGTTCAAATTCTTGTTTTTGTAGGTCTTATACTTGTTGTGGTTCTTCTTGTTGTTATTCTTCTCATTCATCTTCTTTTTATTCTTGTTGTTTTTATTCTTGTTGTTGTTATTCTTGTTCTTTTTTCTTGTTTTTCTTATTCTTGTTCATAAACTTGTTCATAGTATTCTTGTTCTTGTTCTTATCCTTATCTTTTTGTTCTTATTTTTGTTTTTATTCTTGATTTTTCTTCTTGTTTTTCTTCTTGTTTTATCCTTTTTTTATTCTTGTTCTTGTTCTTCTTGTTCTTCTTCTTCTTGCCGGTGATGTTTTCCTTCTCCTCGTTTTGCTTCTTCTGCTTGTCCCTGCTTTTGCTCTTGTGGTTCTCGTTCTTGTTCTTGTTTTTGTTGTTTTTCCGCTGCATTTTGTTCGTCTTGTTTTTTTTTCTTGCTTATCCTTTTCTTCATTTTCATGTTCTTATTTTTATACTTTTTGTTGCAGCTATTGTTGTTATTCTTCTACTGCTTATCTTTTTCCTCTTCGGCCCCTTTTCATTTTATTCTTTTCTTTTTGTCTTCTTCTTTAGTAAATCACTTCTTCCGATACAGATAACCCGATCGGGCGTTCGACAAATAGTGACTAATGCTGTGCAAATAAAGATACTTTTCAAACTATTTTAAGACACATCTCCGGCCAATTTCACTCCAGATTTAATTAATCGATTATGATTTTTGTGTCTCCTCATCTACTGCTCTCGTCGCAATTAAATAAATATCTCAGATCTTCACTGCGTCTCTACTGGATATGAGTCAATCACAGAATCTCTACAGAACAATAATTTTTCATTGTTTTATGCACTATTCATGCCGAAACCAATAACAACGGTGAATGATACGCAAATCAGTATTTACTACATTTCCAAAATTACGAGAGACAAATCCTGAAAAATTAGTAGGGAAATTTTTTAGGGCTCTTTAATTTCGAAGATTTATCTAATTACTTGCCTCTTTTTCCTTTTAAATATATCTTTTAGGGTATTTATTTTCAGTTTAATGCTATATCTGTTGCAGTTTCATGATTTTGCTCAATGAAATATGGACCAGGTTATTTGGATGACCAACGCTATCGATCACGTAAGAAAACAAATCATTGGTTGATGACATTAATGGCAGCTGAGTTCGATATCTTTTGAGCAAATATTTCATAGGGTTTTTTTTTTTTGGCTTTTGTACAAGATTTGCGTTCTAGTTAAGTCACTGAAGAAAAAGAGTAAAAACAAATAACAAATAAATGATGAAATGCCTTTTCGATTTGTGATTTTCTTAAATGTTCACGTTTGTATCATTCATCTACCGTATTGTTAAATTTTTCGTTGTTTCTTTGTTTTCCTGATATTTGCCTTTATTTATTTAGATTTTTGCAAAAGAGAGATGAAATTTGGGGGGGGGGGGCTTTAAGTTATCTAATGATTTTTATTCCTGCTTATTTTTATTTTTACTTCTTCTTTCGTGCTTTTTTACTCTTCACTATTCATATATATATATATATATATATATATATATATATATATATATTATACGTAAACGAGTTATTACGCGACCTAGGTTTCTACCATGTGGTGTCTTCAGGCGATTTGCAATAACTCATTTTACCATTTACCGCTCACTTAACGCTGTTTTTTCTTTAACGCTCACGTGACGTGAAATTTTTGACGCAAAATCTTTCATATTTCTGCAATGTTCTTTTGTTATGCTTTCATTTTTTACAATCTCTTCACGATTTTTAGTTTTATTCTTAAGTGCAGCTTACTTTCTTTTGATTTATTTTGTGTTGATTTCTTTTTACAGACTTTATTTACATTTAAGGCTTTTGCTTCTTTAATGGCATATCAACAGCTTTGTATCTGTTAATACTGAAATTTGAATTTCTTTGAAGTATTACTAATTGTCTTTACTAAAATGTTTTGCTGGTAATTACTATTTTTTACAAGAATGTACTCTTGTTATTTAATATTTACTAGAATATATAGCCGGAATTTTTACTATAAAATATATTTTTATCTTCATAAGATTTTTCCCTTCAGTTTGGAGTTTAAATATTTATCCGTGGCTAGGACCGTAATACTTATTACCGCTCTGGGTCTTGGGAGAGCTGGGAACACCAGCAAAATTGGAGTAGCTAGATTAAACTATCGCCCGGTTCACACTCAACCCACGTCTGTTGAATAGGTTAAGAGTCTCATCCCTTGTTTCCTGTTTAGCATGCGCTTTCCGGTTTTCTCTTTTCCAATCTTCTCACTTTTTTTTCAATTGGAGTAAATAGACTAAACTATCGCCCGGTTCACACTCCACCCACGTCTATTGAACAGGTGAAGAGGCTCATTGCTTGTTTCCTGTTTAGGATGTGGTTCCCGGCTTTCTCTTTTTCAATCTTTTCATTCTTAAGTAGCCCCCTGCGCTTCAGTGGCGTTACGCCTTGCTCGGGGTGATATGATTAAAAAAAAAAAAAAACTAGAATAAGTTCTATGCTGTTCAAAACATCCAGTCTCTAGTTCATGGACCTTGCTGCCGGATGTAGGTTTAGGACATAATCAATATGTTTAATGTTTAATATATTTAAAGCAAAACCTTAAATTGTTTTCATAATAGCTTAAAACCAAAGAATTAAATTCAATACAGAAAAGATATATATTTTGATATGAATTAAGTATTATATCGAAATGATGTAGAATAAATGTTAATGTCTCTTTATAAAAGTCACTCATTTTCATTCTATCCTTTCATCAAGAGAGTAAAAAATCGTAAACAACTACTAATGATTCATTATTTAAGCACGAAAACATATATTTCTCTTCTTTCGTTTTTTACATCTGATGAGCCATAAGTCAGTCAGTTACGTGTCATGCGTGATACACCCTTAAGGCGATCATGTCTCGAAAGAGACATGACTGACTGGGCAGAAGAATATTACGCAGTAGGTTGCCATTGCTTTCTACGGTAGACTGGTTGTTAACCAAGGCTATACAACCCAAATCTGTCCTGCTATTTGACCCATAACTGGAAGGAAGAGACGGATTAATACCTTTCCCAAGGATATTTGCGCGTAAGTGAATACAATGGATTCAGCTGGAATTCGAAACCGGCTCCCCGATTTCTCGTTCCGAGCCGATATCCACTATACCACAACGCACATACTGTACCACAACGCACATGAGCCCTACTAAAGTAAAAAAGCATAATCAAATATATATTTTAATGAAGCAGCTTTCTATTTTCCATAATTCTTTAAAAAAATTTCCGTATGCTATATCCTACTTTATAAACACACACACACACACACACACACACACACACACACACACACACACACACAGATACACACATATATATGAAGAGACACGCACACACGTGTTCATTTTAATTAATGTGTTATTAGTAAAAACAACACACACACACACAAACATATATATATATATATATATATATATATATATATATATGGATACGGAAAATGCAAACACTCTGTTATATTTATAAAAAAATATGTTCGTCGACGCCATTACAAATTATTCTGTGCCAAATTCAGCAATGAATTGTTACTCAGTTCAGTTAAGTGTCATCCGTAATACATTATTAGGCGATCATACCTGGAAGAAAACATGAATGATTGGGCAGAAGGTTTTCCAGCAAAAGCATGCCATTATTTTCTGCGGTATACTCATGGCCAACCAAGGCTATAGAACTCAATCTCTCCTGTTATTTGACCCATAGCTGGAGAGAAGAGACGGTTTAATATTTTTGTTAAGGGTATTTGCACCCAACTGAATGCAAGGAATTATGTTCTTTTATAATTGTGGTGATATTAGGATGTGCGTTGTGGTGCATTGGATATCGGCCGAGTTCGAAATCCAGCTGAATTCAGTGCGTTCATTTACGCGCAAATACCCTTGGTATAGGTATTAATCCGTCTCTTCCTTCCAGTTATGGGTTAAATAACAGGACAGATTGGGTTCTGTAGCCTTGGCTGGCAACCAGTCTACCGCAGAAAGCAAAGGCAACCTGCCGCGGGAAAATCTTCTGCTCAATCAGTCATGTTTCTAAAGAGACACGATCGTCTAAAGCGTATGGCACGTAATTGACTGACCTTTGTCTTGTAAATGACTTCTTTTGGATTACAAATCCTTGAAGTGGACATTTATTTTTGTCCCTGCAGTTGCATTCTTTATTAGTGATCTTGTTTTGTACAATACTATATAAATTTCTGGTTTTTCGTTTCTTTTTTTGTTTTTTTATGAAATTTTAAAATTCGGAGTACAGTTATAATTTAGATTGATTGTGTTTCTGTTGAAAATTTTGTTTACTTCTCATCTTTTCGGAAAGTGTTTATCTATCAGTTTAAAAAATATTTGTCCAACTTGTTTTTTTTTAAATATATATATATATATATATATATATATATATGATTCATCCACATACAAAACTGTTTCGCTGTATCACAGCTCATCAGTGTGGCGAAACGTCCACTTACTTCCAGCATGCATCGAAACCGGACCAATTTGTTGTCGGAGCCCCTACTCCCTGAGCCATAGGCCGATGAAATGAGAGATAGATAGATAGATAGATAGATAGATAGATAGATAGATAGATAGATAGAGGGGGGATTTTAGCGTGTTATGTATATCCGGTGTATACAAACGCCAGTCACTGGGAGAAAGTGCACATGAAAGTCAATAACAAGATGTGCCAGTCAGTTTCATATTAAAAACAATCGACTATCCATGATGTGACTTTTATGTTTTGCACGAAACAGACTGTTCACAATAAATGCTTACCTCAATGACCATTTTAATATCGATATATTTTCTATCACTGATATTGAGCATTTGAACCCATATGATAGCATAACTAAAACCCGTATACATATATATATATATATATATATATACACATATTTTATATCTTTATATACATATATATATATATAGTTGATTGTGTTGCTCTTGAGTAATACATACATATATATATATATATATATATATATATATATATATATATTAATGTTTTCTTCATTCGACTGTCTTTTGTAAACTGAAATCATATAATTTTTGTTGGTTTAAACAAAACTTAAAAATGTTTATTTCATTATCTTATTAAATATTCTGTTTATTATTTTATGTTTTGCAAAATATTCAGCTGAGTAGTCAACATTTTTGTGAAGGTGATATATTCGGTCTTTCGTTTGCGTTTCAAACAATTTTCCTTCCAAAATCCTCACAATTCTGTTTGTTTTATCTCCATTTTCAATCTAACTTTTATTAAGTAGTTTTATTTATTTACTATTCCTGCATTTTCTAAAACTTCTAAGTCGAAATAATATGCCTTCTAGAAATAACTAGTTTTTCAGGCCGCTTTTTATTCTTGTTTTAAGGTTGCTGAAAGGAAGGTCGGGTGGGTTTTTTTTGCAACTGAAACTGTGTAACGATTTAGTAATAAAAAAAAACTTCATCCCACTGAAAATATATAAAAAACATTCTTTATTAGATAAGCAGCTCAAACAATAAAAAACTAACACGTACTAAAATAAAAATGAAAAAAATAAAAAATGAATGAGAAGTGTAAAATAGCAAAGGAAAGGAATTGTAAGGAATTTAACACAAGAATTAAGAATAAAAAGTATAATAAAAATATCAATGTCATTCAAATATAATAAAAATACCAGAGAAATTTGATCAATTTCCAGTGATTAGAGGATGGTATTAGTTATCGATTTCTGGATAAAGTTGATGAATCGCTAAAAACAGTGGCTAGGGAATTGTCTTGGTCGAATGTGAAACCGGGAAACAAGGAGTTCTGAATGTCATTAGCGGTTTGTAACTCGGCTGGGGGGATAAAGAAAGGAAATTGAGAAAAAGGAAAAAAACGAAAATTAAAAAATGGAAAAAAGAGAAACAGTAAACGATGAGAGCATCGAGTGACAGAAGAAAAACTATGTCTTTACTGTCTGTGTTCGGTCGTGTGACGGTTTTACAAAACAGGGTCCTAATTTACAGTTTTTATGTTTTTATGTAATCTTCTTTATTTTTGTTTTCCGATTTGTTTATTTCTCGCCATCCAATCTATTTTTATTTGGTTTTATTTTCTATGTTTTCTTATTCCACTTTTGGAATGGTTCGAAACTAGACTTGATCACTAATGCAGACGAAGTACAAAATGACACAATCTTAATATATATATATATATATATATATATATATATATATATATATATATATAAGCGTGTCTCTGAAAACCAGAACGAACTTGCAGAAATACTTTCCGCCTTCGTTTTCTCTCTCTCTCTCTCTCTCATTTATACAAACATAAATACACACACGCACATATACACACTAAGCACAGTGACGAGCACGCGCACACACACATACACACACACACACACACACACCTTAAAGAGATTGAAAGTAATTGGTAACATCGAGATATGAATATTAATAACATCTGTCAACGTTAATGCTCATTTGTGACATCTTTCAATTATAATACATGAGAGATTATCCGTAAGTTTTAAATTTTATCAGAAATTATCCGTAAGTTTTAAAGTTTATTAAAAATAAGTAGATACAATGTTTGCAATTTATTTAATCTGACATGTCTAAAAGAAAATTTGCTGTTATAATTGTCAGTTAATGATGGCATGACGAAGTGACGTTGATTAGTTAGGTAACAATTGTTTATTCTTTATTAATTTTATCAATATTCTGATATTTGTTTATATTTCTGAGATTAGGTAGTATTTACATTATTTACATTATTTGAACTATTGTCCTAATTTTTGTTGCAATTTGTCCGACCTTCTTCAGATGCTGGGAATTTCGAACCGAACCAATTATTACAATCACTGGTGGATTACACCCTCATTCTTTGCGTAAAATCTCGATTGGAGGTCACGGATTTTTGCCCTTTAACCGTGTAAGTTACTTGTTCACCTCTGCGGTAGTCTGGTATTGAATTCACAACTCTAAGAGGCCGGAGCGTACAACGGTCATAACGTCGTACAAATAGCAACAAAGATGATCACAATAGTCCGAATAATGTAAATAATGCTCCATCTCTGATATCGAGCTTTTTATTGCAAATCCCCTTTCCCATAAATTTTTTGTTATCAGCAAACCAATGCAATATGTTAGCTTGAATAGCAGTGGTAATTGGCAGGTGCATCCGGCCGTTGTTGAGGTCAACAAATGTCAAGTGGGGTTGACAGAGATATTCTGCAGTGGATGATGTCAGTAGAGTGCAACAACAAAAAAGAAACACAAGCGACAATCTGCTTGAAAGAAGATGGCCGATTGGGGTGGCTGACAGATACATCCGGCCATATACTGAAAGCCAACCGGAGATAAGATTGGTTGACAGATATATCCGGCCGTAGATGTCGCCAACAGAATAACAACTCGAAAATATCGAACATGCAAAATTGCCTTTGAGATTTGGGGCTATATAAATCCTTGGGCTTTGAGTCGAATAAACTCCCGCTGCTTTCCAATGGACCCTTGAGTGAGCAACTCTCTCCTTCTGTTCTTCAGCTGCTTCACAAATGAAGAATAGAAATATAACTTTATATATTGAAATATACTTGCTCTTCTCTGTTTTCCAGCTGTAGTATATAATCACTATCTATCTGACACTTCGATGTGGTGTCATGGTTAGCAAGCTTGTTTACTAGAACATATTACAACTGAGTAGTGACTTCGAATTTTCGGACTTGTGACACATCTAAACGGCGCTAATAAAATCAACTATCTATATGACCAAGGTTAGTTCTATATATCTATGTTTGCCTATTTACTATATATTTATCTATACAACTGTATGATGTAGCTTATTTATTCAGACCTTTTTTTCTGTCATATCTAATTCACTTTAGTTCTACAGATTTACTTTTTCTTATTTATATCTAACTTGAGCGGTCTTTTAATTGTTTTATTCTTTCTTTTATTCTTTCTTTATTCCCTTTCATTTATTCTTTACTTTTTTCATTCTTTTTCATTTATTTTCATTTACTTTGCTCGATCCAACGATTGATAAATTTCTGTAGTTATTTAATTTAATTATTTTCATCATTTTCCTTCCTTCCTTCCTTCCTTCCTTCCTTCCTTCATTCATTCATTCATTCATTCATTCATTACTTTCTGTCTTATCCATTTTCTCAAAAATCTTGAACGAATTATTTCTCGCTGCTCTTTCTTTTTCTTCATATTTTTTTATTTGTTGTTGTTGTTTTTCGTTTTTACTGAGGTGATCCGGGTCTCTGTAGTTTCTGTATTTTTAATTTCATGACTTTATATTTTATTTTGTTTTTATTGCATTAAACTTTTCTCTCGGTTTCTGCTACTAATTAAGTTTTTTTTTTTTTAAGGGCCATGTTCGGATCTGGGATGAAATGTCCATGCGTTCAAAATAGAAGATCCTTTTTCGTGCAATGAATAACAACAAGCACATGATTAGAAAACAACTCTAGAATACATAGGTTCGTAAGCTGAACGAAACACTTGCTCGGCTTTTTTTTGTCTTACTAGCGAGCAAATGGTAAAAGTATGGGAGGTGGTCATCGTTAAACAAAGACAAGAATACTAAACTGATATTTAAAATCAGTCATCCTATATGACACTGAATGATGAACAATTTCATCACAACTGTAAAAATAACTTGAGGGAAACGAAATGTATAGTTTAGGTACCTCCACCCATTATTTTTAATACCTAATTTTTAAAGTGAATTTAAAAAAAAATAAAAATGCTTTGTTGAAGATTTCGTTTATCTGTAATCAAATGCTAAATAATTAATTTTACTATTGCTAGTAAGCAGAATAACCTGGTGTATTTAAAATACAAATCATGTTGATTGAAATCTCAATTTTTAAGAATTTACAAGATCTATCATTTGTTTTTTCTATTTTTGAGAGATTGACAGGTTAATTAACAGAAATTAATTCTCCGTTTTAATAACTTTGGAAAAATATACATCTTTGACACTTTCTTTTAGAAAAATTAGAAAATTTAAAGTTAAATTAATATGACTTGAAGCAAGTATTACTTTCTTATACCATGATATTTAGAATACAAGTATTCCTTAATCATGAAGTTTTTTTATTTTTCTGAGACGTTAAGTTATTAAGCACAACAACATGCGTTGACAAGCTAATACCTTTGACAAGAACTCACAAAAATTTATGAAAGCGGAGTGAAAGTTTCTTAAAGGGAACAACCCTTGAAGCACATAATTTTTAATGATATATCATGGATGACATTTCATGAAAAAAGATTTCTAGATTTCTACACACAAAAAAATGAACTACTCCAACACTCTTTTCAATTCCCGATTAGTAAATATAGTTTTCAATTAATAATTTAATAATCTAATACAGACAAGAATTGGAAGAAATTTTAAAAGATTTTTGAAACTTTAAAAGTTATTGTAATTAAAAAATAAAAGGAAAACCTTTCTTATGATATTTCATTATTCATAAGTAAGTTATTCTTTGAATTATGATACCTGTGATATACATTATTTATAAAGCAATTAAAAGCTCATCTAAATTTAAAAAATGGCTTAGTTTTATTGCAGATTTATTCCATAATTTAGAGCAGGTTTTCTGAAAAGTAAGCACGGTTTGAAAAATAGGTGATTTATTAACTCCTGCATTTAAACAATAATACAGACGTTGCTGACAGTAATTCATTTCTAGAAATTTCAGAAAATTAATTGAGGAGGGAGTAACAATAGGAAATTATATATATATATATATATATATATATATATATATATATATATATATATATATATATATATATATATATATATGGGGGGTGTATTATCAAGATTTTATAAAATAGTAATTTAAAAAATAATTTTATTCCTTCGTGAATAGGTCCAGAAATATCCTTCCAATCTGACCATTATTTGATTTTTGCAGGAATTACAAATTAATTTGTGTTTGACAGAAAAAAATGAGTTTCGCAATATTACGTTTATCATAGTAATTTCTGGTAAAAACTTGGTCAACCGATGACGAGAAAAAACAACATTTTGAACCAAAACGTGTTAAACAGAACATTTTAATAATAATTGAATTTTGGATCGTTCCTCTTAATAATAACTTATACATTCTGAAGATAATACTTTGTTTTTATTAAGTTTGGGGTCTTTTAACATAATGCTATGTTGTTTATTTAGCAAATTACTGGAGGTACTTTCAACTGATAATAACATGGACTGTACACGTGAGCTGAATGCTGTTTTAGAGGAAGTGAAAAAAGACTGTAATCACAAAGACACAACTGCAATTTCTACGGGAAATTCTGCAAAAATAAAGCATTTCTAAAAACGTTCAAAAAGCCAAATTAACATCAACTAAAAATAGGGCTACAATGTGCTGACTGATTTTGGAAAATCAAACATTTTAATAATTCTAGAAACATGTGTAAAAATATCTACAGATTCAGATAGAGTAAACTTAAACTCACCCTTGATAATTGCTAAACGAATAACCGAAAGCGCTCAGAAAGAGAGAATATTCGGACATTTTCAACATAATTTATGCCCATAAAAGGAACAAATATGAGAACTTAAAATAATATCTCCTATGGATCTTTTCATGTTTTAATGTCAGAGAAATGCGCGTATTAAATTAGGAAAAACTACAGTTTATTTTATAAGCATTTTAAAATTAGTAGCCAATTCTAATAAGTGAGGGCTTAAGGTGTTTAATGTATTTTACCCCGAGGATCTTTAGTTTAAATTTGTTCTTTTTTAGTGTACGATAATTGTGTTGTCGATCATTCAATCATTATTTTTTTATATTGTTAATGTAGACAGGAATGTTGCTGTAGATATCTCCAAATATATACTTATGGTCAGACGTATGTATTGTAAGACGTCTTGTTATTGTAGTTGTCGTAAACTCAACATATATATTTGTTTTTCGTTTTCTTTCTGCCGGAGATACATTCTTCCAAAAATCATTTTAATTGATATATAATGTTGATTTTACTTAAACAGCAGTTACTTAGAATAGTTATTATGAATAATTAAATTGGTAAAATGATATTATTTATAATATCTTATTAATGTTAATATTTATCAGGATCCATGGAAGATATATATTAGTATGAATTTGGTTTTTAATGATTTTTTATCTTCTTTGTAGTTATCGTTCATCTAGTTGCAAAATAGGATTTTGATATATTTGTGGTCGTTTGTGGTAGTATCATATTCTGTTTGATGTGTACTGTTGTTTTTGATATATTGTCTAACTTGTTCATCTACAATAATTGGTTGGGAAGTCATTATGAATTAGTGTCCTTTATATATTTTAATTCATTGTAAAATAATTTTTGTGGAAGAGTTAATTTGTGCTCGGTTAATTAAATTATGTAAAGTGCTGCTTTATAGTAATTAAGGCATTCATTCTTGTACTTAAGAGAGAAAGTGTTTTTGCTGGTTGCTTATTATATGGGGAGGTAGTATATGCATTATTGTTTGTGTCTATTCAAATGCAATAGAAAAAGGTTTTCTTATCTTTGTATATTTGTATGTGAACTTGAGGACAGAGTTTTTTGAATTTTTTTAATAAGTCCCATTATTCTTCCATGTTTATAACTATTCATATTATTTACATATCGTAGGTAAATTGAGGGTTTCTTAGTTGTTCTAAATATACCTTTTCTAGGTTAGCGATGTAGAAGTTCCTGAGGGTTTGAACCATAACTGAACCTATTCAAACTCCGTCCAGTTGCACTTATGCATTATTTTTGTGATTATAGAATGGGACTTCTGTAGCAGAGTTTAAAAGTAGTTCTCTAATTATTTTACGTGATATTTTTAATGGGGACAGAAAATTATTATATATGTTATTGTTGGGGTAGAACACTCTATAATGGACTATTCCATTCATTACAAATACCGGCTAGGCTCTGTATGCGCAGACGCAGCACAGAAGCCAGGGAGTAGATATATATAGACTATTTGTCACATCTGAGAGGAGGTATCCACTCAAAATAACCCTTCTGTATTCTTGTTTTTCAATATATCTTGTTGTTACAAGTCACGTGTTCGTGTCTCCCTTTCCTACTAACTTCCTCAACACAACAACTGGCGAACGTTGATTCGAGAACAAAACTCACGCAAACACTACAATAGTCCAACACCAGTGACGGCAAGTTATTCGAACATACGCCTGGAAACCATACGGAAAATCTTTCGCCGCAACTAATGAACGAGAATTCGAACAAAATCATTCACGTGAAGGTTCAGCTCAAAAACTGACGAACGAAAATTCAAAACAACAAAGTAATCCAAGTCACCCCAACAGGTGGCGAAAAAATAAGGTTATGAAATATCAAACAAGTTCCCACACTAAGTGTACCCTGTCAAAAAATTCGCGTTCCAACGAAAAAAAAGAGTCACACAAAAAAAAAAATTACAAAAACAAAACACCAACCCCAAAAAAGTACCGTCGGCGTCGGTCTCAAACTATACGTGTAAAAAAAAAGAAAATTTAAAAAAAGTATCGGGTCATAAAATTAACTACTCTCTCACATTAAACTGTAAGTAGAACGGTTTTCTTTTCTAAAAAAAAAAAGTAACCAGATATTTTCTGAACTATAAATTCAGCTCTTTAATTTTGTATGCAATTTTTTCTCATCGAAAAAATACAACTTAAGGTTCTCTTTTATCAACGTAAAAAAAAAATCATCATTTTTGTTCAGTCGCTATGACTTATGCAATTTTTTTTCCTAAATCTGAAATAGAACATTTTTTCAATCTTCTTCTTGAACTGTGAAATTTTGTTGGTTGAATTATTTTGAAACTTTTGGAAATTCTTAACTGTCATTTTAAAGTAACTCCTAAATGCCATTTTTTTTTTTTTGGAAAAAAGCATACTACATACTGTTTTTTTATTTTTGAACCGGCTATGCAAATATTTTTTGTCTTCTATGTCTGAAGTAAAGTGTAAGAAGCCATTTTATTTGTTCACAAAAAAAAGCTTTTTCTTTTCTTGAGAAATTTTGCCCACCATTTTAAGTTGTTTAAATACTTATAGCCAAAGAACAGTATGGAGGACATTAAACAAATTATTGTACAGTTACTTAAAGCTCAAACTGAACACCAACAAAAGGCAGAAGAACGCCAAGAAAAGAGAAATGAACGCATACAACAACAAATGCTACAGCAGCAGCAGTTCTTTTTTGCAGTTACTGGAAAAACAAGAGAAGAAATTGCTCCTTCGACAGAATGAGCAAGAAGAAAAAGTGCTTTTTCAACAAAAAGAACAAGAGGACAGACTAGTTCAACAACAAAAAGAACATGATATAAGACTAACTCAATAACAAAATGAATTCGAATAATTAAGAAAACAACAAGAGGAATTATTCCTAAAAATACTAGATAAATCTGAACCCAGCGACAATAGCATGGCATTTTCCCATGCCACTATCTGGAATTCTATTGAAACGTTTAATTATCTTCTGGAGGAGGATAAAACATTTGAAGCGTTTTACAGGAGATACAAAACCTCTTCACTGTAGACTGCCAAGACAGGGATAACGCCAGAAAGGTTCGATTATCATTAAGGAAGTTAGGTACCACGGAACACAGCAAGTTCGACGATTACATAATATCTAAGAAGATCGAGCTGGAATTCTCTGAAGCAGTAAGACTCCTGTCCGAATTATTCATCCCAAACACGACACTATTCTACAAAAGATGGAAGTGCTTCAACTTACTGAAGCGGGACGACGAAGACTATCTTACATTCGCGTCCATAGTCAACAAGCACTGCGACGATTTCCGTTTCTCGGAATTATCAGCAGACGACTTTAAATGGTTTTATTCGCGGAAGGTCTTGTTTCAGCAAAAAATCGCTGAGATAAGGCGTAGAGTCTTGTCAAGACTAGAAAGCGAATCCGGGCTGACACTCCAGGAGCTAGCTGTACATTGCCAACGCGTAGTCAGCGTTAAAAACGGCTCGAGAAATATCAAGGTGTCAGGCGTGGCGTACGTGCTTAAGACAAACTACAAGTATAAGAACTATTCCTCTGGGAAAAACCAAGCAAATAGAAAATATAACCAGGCACAACCAAAAACAAGACGTCCAATTCAAAAATCCAGAGTACCCAATAATCCATGTTATCGCTGCGGTGGACAACATTGGTCCACGGATTGTTCTTACAGAAAAAAGACTTGCTACGCCTGTGGTAAAGTAGGCCACAAACAGACATACTGTAAAAACAAAACAAAGAAAAACAAAGTCAGACAAATGATATCTGACATTAAATCAGAGAACAATACACGAAAATATGTACCTGTAAGGATCCTTGGTAAGAATGTAGGCCTACAGTTGGATTCTGGTTCGGACATGTCAATCATCAACCTGCACATTTAGAAAATGTTGAAGAAACCTACCATGAAGAAAACCTATAAGACAGCCCGTGAAATGACTGGTGTCTAACTTGAGTCGAAGGCGAGCAAACACTACCAATAACATTGAATGATATCACTAAAATGTGAAAGTTTTTGTGCACAAAATGTCCGAAAACGTACTTGTAACCGATGGGATGGAACGATTCAATCTCTGGGACCTTCCAATCAGCAAATACTGCCACAAAGTAGAAAAGTCATCCACGGAGGCGCAAGAACTCACGAATCAACTTAAAGAAAGTTTTCCGGAAGTTTCCTCAATGAAACTTGGAAAATGCACTAAGGTGGAAGCAAGATTCGTGCTGAAGGACAACCCGTTTTTAGAAAAAAACGAAACGTACCATTCGCGGAAGTAAAAAAAAATCGATGTGGAGATAGATCTGCTAGACAAAGCCGGAATTATTTCCAAAGTAACCTTCAGCGAATGGGCTGCTCCCACTGTATATGAAAAAAGAAGAACGATAAAATTCACGTCTGTGCGGATTTTTTATACGAGCCTCAACGCGGCTCTCAAGGACTCCCACTACCCTCTTTCAACACCAGAGGAGGTATTTAGTAAACTAAATGGTTATACGATATTCTCCAAGGTGGATCTGAGTGACGCTTACCTGCAGATACCTGTCGAGAAAGAATGCTCGAAACTTCTGTGCATCAGCTCTCACAGGGGGCTTTAAAAGTTTAGCCTTCGGGGTCAAGGTCGCGCCTGCCATTTTTCAGCAGGTTATGGACACCATGCTGAGCGGTTTTGACTTCGCATGTGCTTACCTGGACGACATCGTGTTTGCTAGTAATTCTGCAGAGGTACATCAAAAATATCTACACAAGGTCTTCGAAAGAATCCAAAATTTCGGTTTCAAAGTGAAAGAGACTAAATGTGACTTTCTCACTAATGAGATAAGGTACCTAGTTCACATAATCAACAAAAATGGAAGACGCCCCGACCCAGAGAGGGCAGAAGCTATAAAGAGTATGCCGGCTCCTGATAATGTTCAAGCTCTCCAAAACTTATTAGGACTGGCAAACTATTACCAGGTTTTTGTAAGAAACATGCACGAATTAAGCGCCCCACTAAACGAATTACTTAAAAAAGAAAAAAAAAACAGGAATTGGACGCCCGAGTGCCAAGCAGCATTTGATAAAATAAAGGACACGTTAACATCTGAACTCTTTCGGTCCTAAAGTAAAAATAATCGTGGCAAGCGACGCAAGCTCATTTGGTATCGGAGCATGTATACTTCACGTAATGCCCGATGGCACTAGAAAGCCAATGCCCATGCATCCAGAACGTTATTTCCAGCTGAAAGACAATATTCACAAATTGAAATGGAGGCTCTAAGTATCATATTCGCGATAACTAAATTTCACAGATACTTGAATGACAGACTTTTTACGCTGTAGACGGACCATAAGCCGTTTACTAACAATATTCGGATCAAAAAAGGGCTTACCAACTTATACAGTAAACAGATTACAGAGATGGGGAACAATCTTACTAAATTACGACTTTAAACACGAATATTTACCATCAACACAAATCAGTCATGCAGACGGACTATCTAGATTACTTCCTAAGAAGTCGGAACCATTTGAGGATTCCGTTATAGCAGCGCTGCGAACCGACTGTGAAATTAAAACGATGATTGCAAATACAATTAGAGAGCTACCCGTAACGCTATTAGAGATTAAATGGTAAGCAGAAAAGGACTATTTTATCTGCGACATAAAAAACGAAATCGCTAAGAAGGACACTAATGTCTCAGAGGTATTCTCGCTTTGCGACGGGATTCTTCCCTACAGCGAGTGAGTGGTAATCCCAAAAAATCTTCAAAAAAGTATTCTTCGAGATTTCCATTCAGGACATCCGGGAAAAACCTTATGAAAAGCTTCATGAGATGCTACGTCTACTGGTCTAACATGAACAAGGACATTATGGAGATGAATGACTCATGCAAAAGCTGCGCCCTAGCTGCAAAAGCACCACCAATCACATTTAAACCCTGGCCGAAAATTGACCAGCCCTGGTTAAGAATACATATCGACTTCGCAGGTCCTCTTAACGACCACTACTTTTTAATTGTAGTCAATAGCTATACCAAGTGGCCTGAGGTATTGAGGTGCAAAAGACGTACAACAGGGACAACAATAAACTTTCTACATGAACTGTTCGCTCGTTTCGGTGTTGTAGACTGAATCGTGAGCGACAACGGAACACAGATCACATCTACTGAGTTCAAGGATTTTTGTGAGATTTTTCAAATCAAACACACCATCACTCCCCAATATCACCCTAGATCTAATGGACAAACCGAGCGCTTCATAGACACACTCAAAAGAGCATTAAAAAAAACACAAGGTACGCCATCGGACGAAACTCTACAACATTTTCTAAAAGTATACAGGATTATACCAAATCCTAATACGCCGACAGCAGTATCACCGGCTAAAACAATGTTTGCACGGAAAGTAAGGTCCGTATTCGACAAACTCTTACCAAAACTGTCAAAATCACAAGAGACCATTCCCGCACCCAGAAAACGGTTCAGTCCCGGAGATAGAATATTCTTTAATAGCTATAGGGACAACACATCATTCTGGGATGTGGGTACGATCAGTAAAGGAGTTGGTGATATGGTGTACATCGTACAAGGACCCAGATACACCCATAAACCATAAACGACACCAAAACCAATTAAGAAAATGTCGAGCAGATGATACACTCGACAAACCACCAGTTGAGGAAGAACCAATTGACACCATTTTCGAGACATTCTATTTCGATCCACCCCAGTCAACGCTTGAAGTACGACGGTCGGTCCGGAAAAGGAAATACACCGACCCATTAACTATCAATCCTAAACGGAAAAAAATCTTAACAGCTTTTTACGGATCAAAAGCTTGGAAACGGGTGTTGTTGTAGAACTCCTCTGTTCCGTTCATTACAAATACCGGCTAGGCTCTATATGCGCAGATGCAGGACAGACGCCAGGGAGTAGACATATATTGACTATTTGTCGCAGCTGAGAGGAGGTTTCCACTCAGACTTACCCTTATGTATTCTTGTTTTTCAATATATCTTGTTGTTACAAGTCCCGTGTTTGTGTCTTCCTTGTTTACTAACATCCTCAACACAACAGTTATTTATACTAATGTTAATGGTTACTCGAACTGGAACGTTAGTGAACAAATTTTTAACGATTGTTTCATTCTTTTTGTTTTGTGGTTTTTAATATTTGTATAAGTTCAGCAGATTATTTAATGTTGCATGTTTAGGTGTGTATAGTGTAATTAACAGATGAAGTGTTTTAGTCAGTTGTTATATAGGAGTGGGGATTTGGGATGTAATCGGCCGGAGTAGAAAGTTAGGCATGTGTGTTTTTATAGAACCAGAAATACATCCTGGTTTATAGTCTTCAATTATTTTGGTAAATTTAGATTGTTTTGATTCATAATGTTATCCGTAATTATTTTTTTCTTAATCATTTCACCCCAAGCAAATCATTTCACTGCCACTGTTGCGCAGGGGGATACATAGGGGAAAGTGATGAGAAAAAGGGGTTAGGGTGTTACACAGGTGAAAGTGATGAAAAAGAATGTTTAGGGGGTTACATAGGGAAAAGTGATGAGAAAGAGTGGTT
The DNA here is from genome assembly GCA_037127315.1 of Ascarosepion bandense. Taxonomy (NCBI): domain Eukaryota; kingdom Metazoa; phylum Mollusca; class Cephalopoda; order Sepiida; family Sepiidae; genus Ascarosepion; species Ascarosepion bandense. The sequence goes on along the minus strand of JBBBDQ010001329.1, from coordinate 3,235,659 downwards.
AGGGTGTTACATAGGGGAAAGTGATGAGAAAGAGTGGTTAGGGGGTTACCTAGTGGAAAGTGATAAAAACGGTGAAGACTGGGCTTTATCTTTGAACATCTCGAAAAATGTTAACTGAATTTGGCATACACGTCTTCTCCACAAGCTGAAAGGTTACGGTGTCTTCGAATTTTTCCTATCAAATCGCGAAATGAATGTCATCCTGAATGCCGGTGTCCTTCTGGGTTTCAGTGTGTATCCTACTGTGTTTCAAATGTTTATTAATGATCTACATGATGGTATCATTGCTCAATTTGGTATCTAATGACACAACCATATACTCTTGCCTCGATAGTAAGATAGTAGTACAACAAGGTCAAAATGGCAGCCAATGTCAAAAAAGGTATCAAGTCCGTCGCTAACTGGAGCAAGATATGACTTGTTAATATTAACACCTTCAAATCTAAACTTATCTCCATTAAACATCTGAGAAACTAATCGATTCCTTAAGACAGTATCGTTAATACTGTCCTTCAATTATGTGACTCGTTGTGGTTTCTCAGTTTAACGTTCTCCTCCGATATTGAAACAATTGTTATGAAAACTGGTAAGAAAAATCGGTTTGTTGTGTCGTAAGATACAACTTGTCTCTCCAGAATCAATTTTACTTATCAATAAGTCAAACTTAGAATATTCCTGCAACATATGGTCCAGTTCATCTGCTATTTACCTCTACATGCTTGCTAAGAACCAAATATGAATCAGCAGTATTATCGGTCTTGATCTGGCAGACCGATTTAATCCACTTAGCCACTGACATAAGGTTGACTCCTTGCGCTTTATCTATAAATGCTCTCATGGTAATTGTCTGAATGAGCTCTTCGTGATGGTACCTAGATTTTTTAAAGGGCAGTATTAGCCTGAAGGCGCGATCTCATCAATTTACACTCTGGTCTATCCTGCAAATTTTTCTCTAATAATATTCCAGTCTTTTTCTCTCTGTCGATATATAGATATAGATAGAGATAGATATTTATATTTACCCTCGCACACTCCTATTGAGCATTACTCAGATATGGTATACTTTGTAAAAACAGTAGTTTGTCACGTATCTACACATCGTTCTTTCAGTAATGAATTTGAACACTCTCGGCTACAGATGTATGTTTACATTCTTAAAGTAAAGTCCACCTTCCTAACGGCCATAGCTCAGATAGAATCGCCAACTGATGTCAATCCGGTCGGGTATCAATCCTGGCTAGAAGGAATCGGATGTCTAACCGTACTGATGAGCTGTGATACAGTGAAACAGATCTGTATGCGGATGACAATATATATATATATATATATATATATTAGTCATCCACATACAGGCCTGTTTCGCTGTATCAGTGTGGCTAGACACATTCACTTGCTTCTGGCCGAGATTGAAACTTGACCGACTTGGTGTCAGTCGGAGTCACTATCAACTGAGCCATAGGCTCATGGAACCAGAAAAGGGTAATGTTAACGTATTGTATATAAATAGTGCAAACACACGCCAGTCACCGAAAGAATTTATTTCTGAAGATTAAAGTATATATATATATATATGTAATAACCGCTATTTAAGGCATCGCACTTCTAGTTGAATTTCTGCATTCACTTACACGCATATACCATTGGGATAGGTATTAATCCGTCCCTTCCATCTAGTTAAGGATTAAAAAACAAAAAAAAAGATTGGGTTTTATAGCATTGGCTGGCAACCAGTCTACCGTAGAAAGTAATGGCAACCAGTCTACCGTAGAAAGTAATGGCAACCTACTGCAGGATAATGCTCTGCCCTGTCAGTCATGTCTCTTTAGAGACATGATCGCCCACGTGTGTAGCACCTATAACTCTTAACTGACTGAGTGATTCATATAATACCATTATGTTATATGTACAATATGAAAAAGATGAGAAAAATAAATGTAAGAAATAACAGTAAAAAGATAAAACGAACATGGAGATAAGTATATGCGATGCAATTTTTGTTGTTTTATCTTTACATAAAAATATGCAACGTGCAGTCAGACACCTGGTATATAAGTTTTAAAAATATGTATCTGTACATATACAGTAAGTTCCGGGTTAAACAGCGTTTCTAACCTACGAGAATTCGTCGTTACGACGACACTTCACATTAACATATTAATAAAATTTTGCACCGTCATTCCGAGGTATGTCACTTGTGACGTCACGGCGTCGTGAGGTGGAGGTACTTGTGTTAGCGGAGCGGATGAATACTTCGTCGCACAGTAGGATAAGGGAAAAAGGGCAGAAGTGTTTATAGTTTTGTGTCACACGCCATATTTGATTGTACATCAGTTTCTTTCGTTCGTGTTACTTGCTGTTATTTTTTACTAGTAGTATAACCCGGCGTTGCTTGGGTGTTATTTTTTTAAAAATTATATCACCCCGAGCAAGGCGGTAACGCCACTGATGTGCAGGAGGCTACGTGAGAGTGAAAAGATTTGGAAAAGAGAAATCCAGAAACCACATCCTAAACAGGGAACAAGGGATGAGCCTCTACACCTGTACAATAAACGTGGGTGGAGTGTGAAGCGGGCGATAATTTATCTATCTACTCCAATTCGTAATGAAAGCTTTAAAACTAAACCATGGTCCTGAAACTCACACTCTTTGGACGCAATAGTTGTTTCCAGTTAAAGCGAAACGGTAGACTGAAAGAAAAATGAATGGATGTAAGTCAAATTTTGATTTCCTGGCATCGATATCAAATAAGTTCTTTTCGTCGTAAACTGAATTTGAAGGCTAAATAAGTCATCTGAGTAAATGGTATCATGGTTGAGACTAGGAACTACAATTATACATACATAGAGCCAAACACGAAGCAAAAACTAAAATAAAAGGGCTGAAAAAATACAGACATGCAGGCAGATAAACAGACACACACAAACATCTTGCCTTGTATATATTATCGATTTTTTGCACTATTGTAAGGACTGCAACTTTGAAACTTCTGAATATCGATTCTTATGTCTTTGCCTATGAGTGTATCAAATTTGATTAAAATCGAACCACTCCTTCTATAATGTGATTTTTTAGATTATCGATTTTCGATATTTATCGGGGGTACCTCGACACAAAACCTAGCTCAGAACACTCGCAGACGCTAATAGTACAACTGTGTAAATTTTCAAGAAAATCGGTTCAGTCATTTCGGTGTCTATGGGTAACAGACACAGACACACACAGACACACTCACACACAGAGACAATGTTCCTTTTATAAATAAGTTTAGATATTTTTGTCCTTTCATTATATTTCCAAAGCGTTAGTCCGAATTTTCTGGGGCAGAATTTCGACGAAAAAGAAAAGCCATGGAAGTGAAATTACATATAATAATATGGTCAGAAAAAAGCGAAACACCGACAAACTTTGGCCGCACGCTGGATCTAATTGGTACGACTGCCTCGACGATGACCGGCAACAAAGAACGCATACTGAAACATGTAAAAAAAATCTGCTCCTTTCCAATTGACTGTGATTACAAAGTGATTTATTAAGATGGAGAGATCATTAGTGCAATTGTTTGTTTTTTAATTTTATTTTTATTTTTACTATACAGTGTTTGTATGATACAAGATTATGATTTTAAAACTGTGTTAGCTTAGTTAAGTGGCGTAGTTACTTATACACTGTGTGTGAATCCCGGCTTACATCAAATACCAAATGTATATAAACAACTCAGATATATACATTTACATTCGTATGAGTGACATTTAAGTGTAATTAAGTATGATCAAACGTTTTTATTCAAGTTCATTTATCATCGTTTGTTTAAATAAATCCTTGGAATAAAAGGAAGTACTAAACTTACAAATTGACTTGTTAGACTTTTTGTCTTGTTAAGTTGTTATGCGTAATCTCTCCGCGTGTTTTCCCTGACATTTGACAGCTGATAATCTGCAAAACTGGTTACACTGACCGCGGTCTGGAACAATGAAAGACAGCCAATTTTATTTATATGTAAATAAAGGATTATAGCAAAACCTTTCAGTTAGTGGCGGATTTAGAATTAATACTTTTCTCTTGATCAGTTTAATCAATAAATTGACTCCTTAAAACAACTTTGAAATATAAATCATGAATACATATATGACCTGCGAACCTGTATATATACTTTATGAAAAAGCCTAAATGTGATTGATATATATATATATATATATATATATGAACAGAAATCGATCATTAGACAAAGATAGAAATAGCATGAGTAAAAGCTGAATCAATATAGTCAGTCAGTCAGTTGAGTGCCATACGTGATCCACGCTTGGGCGATCATGACTCTAAAGAAACATGACTGACTGGGCAGAAGATTATCCCGCAGTAGGTTGCCATTGCTTTCTGGTAGACTGGTTGCCGACCAAGGCTATAGAACCCAATCTGTCCTGCTATTTAACCCATAACTGGAAGGAAGAGACAGATTAATACCTTTACCAAGGGTATTTGCGCGTAAGTGAATACAATGGATTCAACTGGAATTTGAACTCGGCTCCCCGGTTTCTCGTTCCGAGCCGATATCCACTGTACCACAACGCACATAGATATAAAACACTGTGATGAATTTTAGAGAGATGCATAAATATATTTGTAAACAAAAGTATGAATATATTTATATAGATGGATATTAACGGATATATATATATATATATATATATATATATATATATATATATATATATATATATATATATATATATATATATATATATATATAAAACGATAATAATTATAACAATATTAATAGTAACAAAAATAATTCTGCTAATACTAGTAATTGTTATACTATATTAAAGTTTGTCTTGCAAAACCCACCGAGAACGAACTCGGAGGGGAAGTAAAAAAAAGAAACAAACGAAGTACAAGAACAAAAGTCAAATACTCGTAGGAAGGAAAAAAAACCAAGACGAAAACCCTAACACTAAAGCGAGCGCTCAATACGAAAATAGAGCAAAAAAGACAGAAAATCTAAGTGAGAGTCAAGAAATCTACCTAGATTTCACCGTTCGGCTTGTCAGGGTAAATTAGCCAATTTCTAAAAAAGCGTCTTTTATAATCATCTCTCATCTTTTATTAATAAGGATAGACAAACATGACATCACTTTCTGCATATTTTTAGAAATTAAAAGAATAAAATAAAACAACTAAAGTTAAACTGAATATTTTCAAACAAGCTAGAATATCTCGATCGGTAAATAAACTATGTTTCTTTTGTCTGCAAGAAAAAATGGAAATTATTAAGTACATGAAGAGTGGCATATTACCGAATCAGAGGAATGAAGCAGTAAGTTGTAAACATATTAAAGAATTAACATAACAATACTTTTAGAATTATAAAATCTAAGTTTTGAAACTCCAGCAATTATAAACTTTTTAAAGTCTTAATCTTACTTTGATAGTTTACTTTGACTATATTATGTCTTCTTATGTTATTTCATATTTTTCTATTAAAAATTGTGATCTATTTACTGCTTTAAAGTTAATTTTAATTTTAATATTAATTTTAATTTTTCCTTTAATTTTAATTTTTTAATTTTTAATTTTAATTTTTATTATATTTATTTAATTTTATTTTTAATTTTTAATTTTTAAATTTTAAATTTTAATCTTAATTTAATTTTTGAATTTTAATTTTTAAGTTTAATTCTTTTTATTTTGTGTAAAAATATTTTATTTCTCTTATTTATTATATTAGCGCTAGTCAATCTTCTTCATGTTTTTTATATGTCCTCAGGCTTGCGCTTTATGAATAATTCCTAAAAAATTAAAACAATTTAAAACAATGCCAAAAGATTTAGTTTTATACTATGTAACGAACGTCTGTATCTATCTACTGTTCACTTCCGTTTCAATTTGAAATTTCTATTTTTTGCCACTTCTGTAGTGTTCCCTCACTACTTTTTACCTGTGTACATTTTTTCACTTTTTCCTCTTTGTTAAGACCAGACGTCCCGTGACCGATATCTGTATCTATCTTCCTGCATAAATTTGGGTTTTATCTCTCTTAGCCGTTGTCATTGGTTCTTTCTTCTTGGTTCTTTCTCTCTTGTTTTCCTCTTTACTTTTTATCTCCTCTTTTTCTTTCTCTTTCCTCTTACTTTCTGACCTTTTCTTGATTTCCCTTTTTGCTTTCTCATCCTTTCTACCCTATTTCTTTTTAACCCTCCTTTTAAATATCCTCTTACACCGCACGACAATATTATATATATATATATATATATATATATATATATATATATATAAGCTAAGGTGGACATTGAATCTAGCTGAACTGGTGTACTGTGATACACCGAAGCAAGACGGAATGCAAATAATTTATGTACATATATATAAAAGTTTCGTTAACAATGACAGACAAAGTGCTATGGTTAAAATTCTGTCATATCTTTCCATGTGATTTTAAATTTGTTTTTCATTTCATAACATAAATAATATAAAATTATCCGAATATTTTATTTTTCAAATCGCTTTCGGTTCTATTTTTAACAATGATCAAGGATGATGCTAAAAGAAAACAACTTCTGACTGAGAAAAAAAAAAAAAAATATATATATATATATATATATATATATATATATATATATATATATATATATGGTAAATAACTAACGTAGAGAGCCAACGAACCTACAAAGGTTTCACCAAATTGGATCTTCAGGGAAAGTTGGCTAAAGAGGCTAAATGAAGGCGAAAAGAGATAAGAAACTCAGAAATCCACGTGATCAAAACAGAAGACACCTGACACCAATGCGGGGGTGGGTATTAAACTTTTATTACAAAAAAGAAAACAGTAAAGACCTACAACTCATATAGTTAATAATAAAACTTATGTTCGAATATAACAGCCAATGTTTTCTATGCTTACATTTATTTAAAATCACAGACTTGGTATTTAATAAACTATGTGTGGGTTCAAACAGACCTATCGCCAACTTCTCCTCCCCACACAATTTACAAAATTTTTGTCCTGCTCTAAATTTTGTGCACCTTTTTAGAATCTCCCATTTTAAAATGGGGTCAATTTTTAACACTTTTTAAATAGACCATATATACGTAGCTAGTATTGTGCTGTGAATGTACCTGTAATTTCTAAAACTACTCGTATGGTTATAATATCTGGTCTTGAAACTATCCTGTGTTGCACCTATGTAAGTCTTAGGTTCCAGATCTTCTGCATTTTTGTAGACTTTTACTTGGTAAACAACAGAGTCTTACTACTCAAATTGAAAAAAAAGTGTGAAAAGATTGGACAAGAGAAAGCCGTAAATCACATCTTAAACAGGGAACAAGGGATGAGCCTCTTCACCTGTTCAATAAACGTGGTTAGAGTGTGAACCGGGCGATAGTGTAGTCTATCTACTCCAATTAAAAAAAAAAGGTTGTTGACTTGCTTAGTTTTAACTTAGTTAAAGTCCAGTCAAAAAAACAAAACCAATCCTTCAATTAGGCAAGAAAATTTTAAAATTAAGCAAAAATTAAGCAAAAACGAAAAAAAAAAGCTTATTTTTAACAATATTTAAGACAGTTAATTCCATCCCAAAACACACATTATTTCTGCCAGTGAGTTAAAAAAAATATTTTTTAACTTTTAGGCCAGAGATTGTTGGGGCATGGGAGGGTCAATTAAATGGCCACTGTGACCTATACACGAAGGTAACAAGAATACAGCCGTCAAAGAAAAAATGGAAGAGACTGACTGACAGACTAGAGAAAAAATAAAATAAAGACAAAGAATTCACCCGTCAAAGAAATTTCTGCTATATATATATATATATATATATATATATATATATACATATATATATATATATATATATATATTGTTATATATATATATAAACTTATTTATAAATGAAATTTGCGTGTTTGTGTGTGTCCGTGTGTATGTCAGTTACCTATAGACTCCGAAAAGACTGAATCAATTTTCTTGAAAATTTACACACTTGTACTATGAGCATCTGTGAGTGTTCTTATCTAGGTTTTGTGTCTAGGTACCCCCGATAAATATCGAAAATCGATAATCGATAAAATCGGGTTATAGAAGGAGTGGTCCGATTTTAATCAAATTTGATACACTCATAGACAAAGACATAAGAAACGATCTTCAGAAGTTTCAGGATTGCAGTCCTTACAATAGTGCAGAAAATTTGATATCGATACCAGGAAATCAAAATTTGACTTACATCCATTCATTTTTCTTTCAGTCTACGGTTTCGCTTTAACTGGAAACAACTCTTGCTTTTTAGTCTTTCGTGCTAACGTCCAAAGAGTCTGAGCTCCAGGACCATGGATTAGTTTTAAATCTTTAATTACACCCGAGCAACGCAGGTTATACTGCTAGTCTCCAATATATTCATCCCATCGCTGAATTTTTTTTCTTTTTCTAAAATGAGCTAGTCGGCCATGGATTTCCATTTGCATTTTCTTGTCTCATTCACCAATTTTTCTCTTGGTATTTTTCCCAGACCCAGCTTCGTCTTTCACCTGCTCAAGCCCATCACGCTGCTTTTCTCTGGCACGCTTTCTCCCTATCCGTCCTCTGAGTATTAGATTCTACAAACACCCATTTTTTTCTTTTTCTAACATGAGCACTCTGTACTTGGATTTAATGTACCCCGTTATTGAAAATGTCTTTTGCCCTTCATTCGCTCTTTTATTTGTATGCATATCTCCCCCACTGGTCGTTCCCATTCTCTCTATTTCTGCACATCTGTCGTTGTGACAGTTTTCTTTAGTCTGTTTTCATTTTCATTTTATTTCCTTGTGTATTTTTCTGTATTCCGTTCGAAGTCTTAGCATTGTTTTGTGTCTCCTTTGCATCACAGCAATAATCTTCTCGGTGATCCACTCAATTTTTCTCTTACTGATGAAGATTATATAAGTTTAATTATATAAAAATTTCACTAATATTCATGGATGGTGAATTTTGTATAAAAAAATAATTCGGGTTATTCTAAAGCAAGGTCTTGCTTTCGTTGTCGTCTGTTATGAGGGGTATACCTGTAAATTTTTTAATCACTAACTCTAATTTAACAAAGTACTTCCATACTCTTCTAAAGACTAAAGCACCTATAGCGAATATGTATTATGTTGGTTGGGAATCATTTTTCCTTCATGTTAATAAAAAAGCATCAAGCGTCTAAAATGCCCATCATAACCTTCTCTTTTACCAGGGATGCAAATTTGACACAATTTAAATTATTTTAATTTTCTTTCTCAAGATTCAGTTAGAAGTCTACTCTAATCTGAAATGTAATCATATTATGTATGTCGATAAATTTTCAATATATATATATATATATATATATATATATATATATATATATATATATATTCCTATTATTATTTTCTATTGTCTATTGAATTCTCTTAATATTTTATTTTGTCATATTCTCTAACACTCAGTATTAACAACTAGCATCTTATTGACTTTATTACGTTGCTTCCTGTAAATTGTTTAGTATATATATATATTTTTTTTTCCTTTTTATTTTCTTTTTTAATTTCTTTGCAAATCTATTTAAAAATTAAAAAGGAAAAGTAGACTGATTTTTCTCCAGTTTCTGAAAGGATTTTATGTTGCTGAGGTGATGTGTTATCCCCCGTGGGGATCTTCATATCGAAATGGCCATTCAACATCAATGAATTAATCCTTTTTTAATTTATATATATATATATATATATATATATATATATATATATATATATATGTTCTATTACATATTTCTAAATGTACAATGTTGCAATTCTAAAACAAATTGCCAAGTTTTATTTTACCGGAATGGCATGGTTGGTATGACAAGAAAGAACAAAACCCTATAATTATGAATTTCATATTCAACATTGCTATAAATAATCGTCGTCCACCAGATACTTCCCCCGACTTTTATCATGGCAAAAAATTATTAATCGTTGTCCAAAACGCAAATGTTATTAGATAAAATATCGAGGAAATAATTTTGAGGATGGAGCCGACGATCTCATCAACTCTGAAGATGTTCGAAAAGTATAAGAACCATCCTATTAGTCCTTGATTAATGATATTGGAATCAGGTGTTACTATAAATTGTTTGTTACTGATTGCTTCGGTATTTACGAGATGTCGCTTTCTCGTGTCAGGTTGCATTTTATAAACAGATTTTGACTAGAGGGCTCTTTAATCATATCAGTTCAATAAACATCACTATCTTCGCATGCATGTGTTGAAATGCATAAATTAAACGTAAGCAAATACGTCACATAAACAATGTGGAGAACGTAACCTAATACATTTATCTATCGAACCATCTTTTCATCTAATTTGCGGCCGAGAGACATGCATATATGTCTTCCCCTTGGTGATTTGAAGTTCAGTTATAGCTTATGCTTCATATATCGACTTAGTTACAGAGTGATTGACGGTAGACATTCTTCTCACTGATCCTAAATTTAGTACATCGCTGTTCATTCTACAAATCATATATCTGTATCAGTAAATGTCATTTCCAACCTGCCCGTTAAATAAAGCACAATATGTGCTTAAAATTATCCAACGATGTCAAAATTTACTTCCAGTGGTTGATGAATAATATCATGAATTTAATTACGTATATGATTTATTTCCCGAGCGAATTAAGTAAATTTGTAAGGAATTTGATTATGATTAAAAACAGGCATTTTTCTAAAATTAAAAAAAAAATCAAATCAAATTCACACCAAGGAAGGCAGTAAAGCTACTAAGACACAAGAGGTTACTGAGTGTGAAAGAATAAGAAAAAAAATTAACATTAAAGAGCAAAGAAAAATGAATAATCATCAGGAAAACAGGATGGCGAAGTTTTAAAAAAAATGAGTCTTTCAATTATCTTTCTATTTGATTTTGTGGAAATGTTGTCTCAAATGAAAAAAAAAACTGACTCTAACATCTATATCTATTATAGTGAAGTGCGCAACAAGAATGTTGGCCTCACACCGCCAAAAATATAGAATTTCTATTGAAGCAGATTGTTCTGTAATCGAAAACGAAATTTCCAAATATTTATTTTTACAGTTTGACCTTTAATGAAAGAATCCAACCAAAGAGTATGTGACATCTAAAGGTTAGATTTTAAAAGCCAGGGTTCCAATGAAATGCAGATAATTTCTTTTTGAGTGACATTGAAAATATATCAGAAGGAATAAACAATGTCTGGGGATATTTTTTCCTTTCTACTATGGATAAAATTACAACCAGCGTTTTATTTTTCAGAATCTAGATAGTATTCATGTCAATACGAACCTTTCATTGTCACAAAGAATATTTCTATTGGATGTCTTTCACTAGGCACACTTAGGAAATACTGTAACGATTAAGCGTCATAAATGAATTAAGTTTGCTTAACAACAACGAATAAATTATGACATTAGGTCAGAATAAAAAAAAAATAAACGATATAAGAATTGGTTTCTCAGTAATTTTTAAACATTTGTCACTAATGAAAGCGACAAATCCATTGAGTGAGAGGGGGTTAACGAGTGTGAAATAACGAAAATATTATTAAGAAAAGGAGTTTAATAAAACAAAATAACAGAAGATGCCAATTGATACTGAATTTACATTGCTGAAGATCAAAGTTGATTGAGAATCACGAGGCCTTATGAAGTGTGAAAGAAGGAATTCTTCATATAAAACTTACGGCAACATCTAGCAATTCGAAATTTAACACGATGAAGTCTAGTTAATCTAGTACTACACTTGATTCCGTAAGGGTTTCATCAAAACAATCATCATTAATATTCTTTACAGAAAAGAAATATCGAAGCTATGTTAGGATAATGAAAATGAACTGAAACTGAGATTCTATGTCAGGATCTATAATATTGCACATTAATATTTGTGTTTATCCCTAATCTTTAAATAGATAGCAGAAGCAACAGAATAGATGTAATAGCAATATTCGAAGCATGTACGATATATTGACTTGTAAATGTGTAATAGATAAACTAATATTTATAGGCTCTCTGCTGTAGCTATGATAAAAAATGCAAACTAAGATAGATACATGATGATATGATATAGGGATTCAATGTTTTTTCTTGCTTATTTAATAGTGAATGGTACATAAAAGTATTGTATACTTGCCAGTTGAGGTCATTGCATGAATAAATTCCACTGACAATGATTCATATATAAATTTGAATGTAACTGACATAGTCATCTGGAAATGTACTGCAAAAACAAAAATGAAATCCCAAACCGAAAGGAAAAATTGACATATTTACGTCACAGTTTAGTATATTTAGAATTATATTATAACGGTCATGTCACGTTGAATACACCGGTTCCCGCTCGATCACCGAAGTTAAGCAACGTTGAGCCTGGTCAGTACTTACGTGGGTGACCACTTGGGAATACCAGGTGCTGTTAGCGTTCACGGATGTGCGTTGTGGTGCGGTGGATGTCGGCTTGGAGGGGGAAATCGGTGAGCCGAGTTCCAATTTCAGTCGAGCACACTGCACTCACTTGCGCACTAGTACCCTTGGGAAAGGTATTAATCCGTCCGTTCCCTCCAGTTATGGGTTAAATAACAGGGTAGGACTTGGGACCCTGCCCTTAAACAAATCCCAATGAGACTTGCTCCGTCAGGGAGGAAGCCCGCTCAACCCGACTAGGGTGAATGCGGCATACATACATACATACATATTTAGAATTGTATTCGTACATTTTGAACATGATTTTATTAGTCTTTCCAACATTACACAACATTTATTATAGTATAAAATAATTGTAAGTCCACAAATGATGATATTGTTTGACATAAAAAAAGAATGACGAAAAAAAGTAAACAATTATAAATTGTCACTTTCTGCAATGAAAGATAAAATCATATATATATAGTCATCAACAGACAGATCTGTTTCACTGTATCACAGCTCATCAGTACAGTTAGACTCAGATTGCTTTTAACCCTGGATTGAAACCCGACCGAATTGGCGACAGTCGGTGTTTCTACCTCTGGGCTATGGGCGCTCGGTAGAAGAAGGCCGAATTTTTAGCGTGTATATTATCATTATACACACCCAATAGCCAGAGTGCTCTAATTCATTACTGAATGAGCGATGCGTACAAGACAGAGTAGCTACTGTTTTTCAAAATCTACCATTTATCCAGATTGCTTAATCAGGGTGTTAGAGCGTAAGTAGTCATCCGCAGACAGATATGTTTCGCTGTATCACAGCTCATCAGTACGGTTAGACTCCGATTACTTTTAACCAAGGATTGAAACCTGACCGGTCGAAGAAAACCATTCTTCGACAACGTGATTGGTCATCCGAATGGTTTTATCAGTGCAATGTAGGATTTATCTTGCTGCATTGGATGATGTATAAAAACGATAGTATCCATGGTTTATCAAGCCTTTTAGATTTGAGAACGTTCATGAATGTTTATCAGGTGGCTGAAAGGTCGGTTTACGCATGTAGATGGGACAAAGTTTCATAATTCAAAGTTCGGCAAAATGTTAAAAGAGCGAGTAACATTCAAGATTATTCTTTAGACTGTTACGTTATGAGACAGATGCATTTACTGCAATAAACACACACACTCACACACAGACACACACACACTAACACACACACAAACACATATATATATAATTTATTAGTTTAAACATTATTTTATATGGATATTCGTATTTGAGTAGATATTCTGTTTATTTTTATATTTCAGCAGTATATTTATCGGCCTGAATATTCAAGAAATATGTATCCTTCGGCAGGAATTGAAACTACGTAGTTTTGTGCAAACCGTTAGTTGATATGATACGTCTTACACCGCTAAACGAATGCTTTTAAAAACACACGCGCGTGCGCGCTGCACGCACGCACACACACACACACACACACACACACACACATATATATATATATATATATATATATATATATATATTAAGTAAATTATCGAGCTTTATATTCGACCTCAACAGAATGCAGAAAGCAATGGACGGTCGTATTTGGGACTCATCAGCAGAGCGCATCCACTACCAGGAATCGAACCCAGACAGTTGTTCAAATCCTCCTACTACTTCTTGAATAATATATCTGTGATTCAACCACGAAACACGCTATGGATTTTGCGGCTTGGTTGCGGAAGTCGTTGCTTTGGGAGCCACTATCCTATAGGCAAAGGAACTTGGATTAGTTCCACCACGTAATTCATCGAGCTTAATTCGTTACCTCTTCGTCACCAGGGCCCGTGGTACAGTTGGTATAACATCAGCTTAACCACAACTGTCTGGGTTCGATTCCTGGTAGTGGATGAGCACTGCTGATGAGTCCCAAATATAGGACGAAAGGGCCGTCCAATGTTTCTGCATTCTGTTGAATATAAAACTCTATGATTTACTTAATAATTGCTCAAATTCTCCTACTACTTCTCGAATAATATATATATATATATATATATATATATATATATATATATATATATATAATTATTAAACAGTAATTGGTCAGTGACAAATGATACCAGTGAACAGTTGTATTAAAATTACTGCTGCCATATCTGGTCGGGTTGCCCTGCTATTCTCCTCGCGCTTCTCGACAAGGTACAGCGGAGGGTCTGTAACGTGATCGATACCAACTTGGCAGACCGCCTGCAGTCTCTCTCTCTCACCGGCGCGACGTGACTTCCCTGTTTCTATTCTATAAATACTTTCACGACTTCTGCTCCGATGAACTTAGATCACTGGTGGCCCGTATGTACGAATTTGCACGAGATACTAGATTAGCAACTAGATCCTACTCTTTTACAGTGAAACCGACAAAATGTAACCGCAACTTTTACTCCAACAGTTTCTTTTCTCGCACTTCCCGACTGTGGAATTCTCTTCCACATGTTTGCTTCCCCGACGGCTACAATCTCCAGGAGTTTAAATGTAAGGTCAATAGAGACCTCCTAACACACTAACCATCTTCCAAACACTCTTCCCATCAACCCAACCCCTAGCCTCGGTATCCTTACCCATCTATCACCCTCCTTCTGACATTTCCTATATCTAACCACTCTTTCTCTTCACCTTCTCCTATGTAACCCCATGTGCAATTGTGGCAGTGGAATGCCTTACTTGGGGTGAAATGATTAAAAAAAAAACAGTTAAATCAACCAAATGCAGCCGACAATTCTACTCTAGCAGCTTCTTTTCTCGCACTTACCGCTTGTGTAATTCACTTCTGTATACTTATTTTCTGCTACAATCTCCAGCAATTTAAGTGCAATGTCACTAGGCATCTCTTATCGACTTGATTTCATTTCTTTCTACATCACCCGTATATCTTGTTCCTTTTATTTCTCTCTATCTTCGCAGCTGTCTTCACACCTGTGTACCCTGTCCTTCTCTTGCTCTTTCTTTGACAACCCGTGTAACTGGTTCGTTTTTCTCTTCCCTTTCCTCGTGTCTAAACTTTTACTCTTATGTAGCCCCCTGCGCTTCAGTGTCGATACCGCTTGGGGTGAAACGATTAAAAAACAAAAACAAAACAAAACAAATGTTTTATCAGCCGAAAAAAAAACTTGACACCAAACATTATCATAACTCAATACTCTCTCTCTCGCTCAATATATATATATATACACACACACACACACACACACACACACACACACACACACACACACATATATATATATATATATATATATATATATTATAATCGTGTCGCCCCAATTGGGGGCGACACGATTGTCGTCCCAATTGGGGCGACAATCAATTGCAGGGACGTTACATACGAGGAATGTTATGAGGAGTGAGAGGTTGCAGGGGCTGTCAAGAAAAGAGTATGAGAGAGAAGAGAGTACTGATGAGAGTGGGGTGGATAGAGAAAAGCATGCGAGAGAGGATGTAAGTTAGTGAAACAGGAGATGACTATTGACTTTACATTTAAATTCTTGGAGATTGTAACTGTCAGGAAAGCAAGTATGCGGAAGAGAATTCCACAGGCGAGAAGCGCGAGAAAAGGAGCTGATGGAGTAGAATTTGAGTTTACAATTTATTGGTTTCACACTAAAAGGGTTGGACTTGCTGATCCTTTGGCTCAAAGAAATTCGTATATAGGGGATACCAGTCAGCTAGACTCATCGGAGCAGAAGCCGTGAAAGTATTTGTAGAAGAGACACCGGGAAGCCACAATGCATCGGTGAAAAGCGAGTGTATCCTAGCTGCCAAGTTGGGATAGATCACATTACATATTCTCCGTTGGATTCGGTCGAGGACACCTAAGTAGATAGCAGGAGCACTGGACCAGATATGGCATCAATACTCAATGCACGGGCGGATGGTAGACTTGTATATGTGCATGATTGTTTGGAACGCGAAAAACTTCCTGGCCCTACATAGAGAACCGAATTTCTTAGCAGCGGATTTAGCTATGGATTCTATATAGTTACTCCACTTGAGGTCTGGTGGGTGAGTTAACCCTAGGAGTCGCATTGTTTTGCTTTCAGGGAGAGAATCCTGATCCATGTTAATGGGCGGGAGGAACGATTGTCTGTGGTGGTTATTAGATAGCAGATTCGTTTTGGAAGCATTAAAATTTACGAGCCATTTTTTACCCCAACCCAGAAAAATTGTACATTTTGTATCGATATTGGAAAAAAAAGAGTGTCAAATTTACGTTTATTACTTTGATCAACGTTTAATAACATCATATTTAACTACCTGGGGAGACAGTGTTCTTTCAATGTACTAAGCATAATTTTGTGGTCGTTTGTAGATTGCATATGTTATAAGGTAATAATTAATAATAAATAGTCATCGGACTTTTTTATATTGAGCACTGTTTTAAAATAATGCTTTGAACCTAACAATTATTTTCTTCGTTTTTTATTAATTTGCATATATATATATAAATTTAGTAGTCATCAATATACAAGCCTGTTTCGCTGTTGTAACACACCTCATTAGCGTGGCTAGACGCATCCACTTGCTTTTGGCCGGAATCGAAACTCGACCGATTTGGTGTCAGTCGGAGTCGCTACTCCCTCTAAGCCATAGGTGCATTGAATAAGAGTAGGAAAATTTTAACGTGTTGTCTACAAGCAGTTTAGACACACGCCAGTCACCGAATAAACTCAATTCATTCCAGGAAAATAATGCGTATATCGCAGAAGTGGAAATTGTTTTTAAAATTTTGTCTCTCTCTGTATGTACATATATGGTTAAATAAAATAAAGACAAGAGGAAAACTGTTATTTAAAATCGCCTACGCGTTTCGTCCGTGATGGACTTTTTCAAGGCAGAAAAACAAAATGAGTTTTATTCTAAATTCCGTATCTATAAACAAAATTAGTTTTGGTAAACACAAATACGCTCACAAAACATTTCAAAAAAATTAACGGAATATTTCAGTTTTTAGAATTTCTTCATGTGCAAAGTCACGCGACGTTAAGATGAAGGGAATTTATTAGTTTTCTTCGAAAATTGTCCATTCTGTGTGTTTAGTATGTTCCAGAACTCCCCCACGTGCAGTGCAAAAGCACGAGATTTTAGAAAAAAAAAGGAAATCAACCGTTTTCTTTGAAATTCCCACCATGCATTTTAGTTTGTTTCAATATAGTTTCCATAAGCAATGGTGAGATTGGGAAAAATCCGGGGCGCAAATTGATGTTTTGGTAAGATTGGATAGCGGCGCTCTCGAAAATCTTCTATATTGAAACAAACTAATTTTGTTTATAGATACGTAATTTAGAATAAAACTCATTTCGTCTTTCTGCCTTGAAAAAGTCCATCACGGACGAAACGCGTAGGCGATTTTAAATAACAGTTTTCCTCTTGTCTTTATTTTATTTAAACATACTGTCCATAATCTAGGATTAAAACTGAGTATATTTTTACATATACATATATGTATATGGCGAAATTATGCGTAAATTGGAAAAAGGTTTACTTGTGACGAATTTCGTCCTTTCGGAATAAATTTGATATGTTTGTACGCCTACACATACGCAAAATCGAGGGATGCTTAAAAATATTAGAAATGTTTCTACATTTTTTATTTACACAAAATATGCCACCGTTATTAAGAACAAATTAATTCACAGCAACGTAAATGTTTACAGTACGTTAATCACAAGTTTTACTATGACAAAATTCGCCCTGGCTTTTCCAACATTTCACTCTTCCTGGCAGATATTTTTAATATCGCAGTGTACAAAAGTCATGAAAAGAAGAAAAAGACTCTAAATAAATTCGGTGAGCTGAAAAAAAAAATTCCCAGCACTCTCTGTCGAGCACATTTGCATATGTAATTTAGCCCGATTAATTCCTGGAGGATGAAACACGTCACAAGTAAACTTTTTTTTCCATTTTGTCGTAACATTTGCCCAATACTGTTCTTGATATATAAAAATATATACCTTCATTTAAAATATTTAAATATTCTTGATAATGGCTAAAATATATAGCCGAAAGGGCACAAAATACAAAACCTTTTGACAATTTATATATAATTTGAGTCATGAAAAAAATTCATAAGAACACATGAAAAATTATATAAAAAAAACTTAATGATAATAGCTTTAAAGAGAGATTGTTGCTCAAATACACATTATATATATATATATATATATATATATATATATATATATAACGGTTGTAGTGCGTCGCAGGTGAGACATACCAGCATAATACATTTACCTGATTCATACTTATTAGCTCTAACTTTAATCCGATAAGTATCAGCCAATGAGAATTTTTCATCTTACCGGAGTTAAAGGCACACTTTTTCCCAGACTCCGGTTCGTCTTCATCAGATATCAGAGATTTTGCTGTCAAAGAACAAAACGCTAAATGCATTTCTCAGCATAAAACTCATTATTTTCTTTTGTTTCTTTTCTCGCTGTTATTTTCTTTATCACTTTTTTGCAAGTCAACGCTATATAAATTTCTTTCATCACCTCAATTGCCGTCACAGAGACGACAGGTATTTTCGCTTAACTCAATTGTCGTATACGCCTGCGACAAAGTAACGTCCAATTGAAATTTGCTGAGGATACATGATTTTTGAGGTTTTTTTTTTATAATTAGCGAAAGTCTAAGATATTCAGGTTAGTGTTACCAATGTTGTAGTGTAACTGACTGAAACAGATGATTTTTACAACAAAGAGTATTTTTGTAACGTCACTTTATTCTAAATATTCGCAACTCGTTTTTGTAAAACTACTAACTAGGGCCATACACAGGCCTTACCTCGAAAATCTGTTTGAATTAAATTTCAATCTAGACCTACTGTAATATGAACGTATAATAGAATAACCAAAGAAGCTTTTCAGAAGTTAATTACAAAGAAATAGAAACATTTAGCTAGAAACAAATAAAACAGTGTTTAACTGATACACGATATCTGGCCTCCTATAGGAAACTGAGTGCAAAACGATCTCTTCAAAGATGAAAAAGAAACTTTAAGCAGCAGAAAAGTTAAATATTGTTCGTTAACTGGGTCTTATATATATTGATAACGACATTTGAAGTAACGAAATTAAACTTAAAATAAAAAGAATACCCCCATCTTAGAGGATTGTAGTAGAGTGGAAAGTTATATTTTAAAAGAATTGAGGATATAGAGCAATGAATGTTAGGGTAAGGTGCAGCAATGTTTACCCGAGAAGAAGTGTCATTGTTTCAAATAAGAATGGAAAAATACTGTAGTTAGAAGCCACGAGAATTGAAAATAAAAATCGGAACAGTACAAAGTAATGTATTAGTCTTAAAGTCCTTTGTAAATATAAAAAGAAAATTGAAAAAATAAACGTAAGGTCATAAAGATACATTTAAAACCAGAATTACTAGATTTTAGAGATGACTAGTAGTGAAAGTTAGCATACACAACAATGGGGCAGTTAATAAAATTAAGCTTTAAGGTATATATATGAAAAATTAAAAGGATAGGATTATAGATCATAGCAAATAGTAAATAGATTGAGATAATTTTAGATATATTTAAGATTATGAATTATCTTATGATGTCAATCAGCGGTAATTTCATTACGTCGGTTTAATAAGTTAGTTTTGGGGAATTTAATTATATAATTTTTTTTCGTAAATAAAGAAAACAGATTTCATGTAACGATTTACATGTTCGAGCTTTTGTTAATATCATTTGAGGCATTTTATATTTTTAAGTTTAATGTTGTAGTTTTAATTTTTCTGTATATATATTAAATGGAACCCGATTACCTGCCTGATGATGGTGTATTGAACACCGAAACTAGATATTTTTTGAGTTAGAGTATGCTATTATTATAACAATAAAAATGACAATATATTTTCCTGACAAACCGCTTAGGTAAAACTTTCGTAGTTTTGTTGGCTCACTAGGTATACTTTATATATATATATATATATATATATATATATATATATTACATATTATTATATATGTCGTTATTATTATTGTTATTAAGTATTTCGTTAGAACATGTGAAAACTAAAACTATTTTTTTTAATTTTTCGACATCGACATTTTCTCGTTCATTTTTCTTCTTTAATTTCTATTTCTTTTGTATCTTTCTTGTTTCTCTTTGTTTTTCTTTTCTTGATTTCTCATCTTATTTTCTTCTCTCTTTCTTTCGTTTTTTTAATATCTTTTTTACTCGTTCAAAAACAAATTAAAAATAAACGGAAGTGTTGTTCTATAAACATTTTTTGAAATAAAAACTTTTATTACATACATTTTTACGTACCTGATGAGATATTGTAATGCCAATGTTAAAACAAAACGTAGAATTTTGTAGTAGTTTTATATGTTTTAACGTAATAATCAATAATAAATATTCATTACCAATATTTTTTATATTGAGCACTGTTTTAAATAACTATTTCGAACGTTGCAATTATTCTCTTTGTTCTGTTTTATTTGTGCACACACACAAAAATATATAATCCTATAATTATGAATTAAATGATCATTGCGACACGGAAATTTCTATGTTTGGAGATAGAATCTCGTCATAAGGCAGCAATGTTGGGTGTTGGTTGTGAAAAGGATTTTACATTATTCAGATTATTGTTCTTATCTTTGTTGCCATTTGTAAGACGTTTCAGCCGTTGTACGCTTTGACGTTCTTCAGGTGCTAAGAATTTTGAGTCATGAATTATGTCCCTCTATCCCTTCAAGTTACTTGTTGAACACTGCTGTAGCCTGGTATTAAACTCACAACTAAAAGAGTCAGGTTAGGAATTAAACAACGTCTACATCTAATAAAGATAAGGACAATAATCTGTATAATGTAAATACTGTAATTCCTACCTCTTCTCAGCAATATAGACAAATACTCTTCAAATTTTTTTTCCAGTTATTATAAAGCATTAATCGAACCTTACATGAAAGTCGAGTGAGCTCAAATACAAATCTATTAAACTGTCATTTTGTAATATGCACTTGATGAATGCATAACGGATGAAACTCCAAGTCGTGTCATCGACGTAACACAATATATATATATATATATATATATATATATATATATATATATATATATATAAATATATCCTTAAAATTTAAATTATTACTATGTTTCTTTTATAAATTAATATAAATAAAAAATGAATATAATGTTAATAAAATAAAATGACACACACAATACTAAATTGTTGTTCTTGTTGTTCTTAATAAATATAACTAAGTATACCACAATTATTTAATTCTAATTCCGACTTATACTCAGAGATAGTCGTAAAAAAATCTATTGTTCAATAAAAAAAAGAAGCAATCCTCCTGATTAAAATTACAGTCTACTCTTTAAAAATCTAAGGTCCCACTCACCCAAACAAAATTAAAAAGTAACATGTCTAGATCTAAGCCATCCTTCCCCCTTCCATAACCCAATTTTATAAAATCCCCATGGTTACATAATTCTAAATCTTTATTGAAAACTTTTGACACATGTAAGTGCATTTTCTTTAACTACCACTCCCTAATAACCAAAACTTCATCTTGTATTTAAAAAAAATAAATCGTTTTCATCATTTATTTTAACATATCACCTCAAGAGGAAGAGTCTTGTTCTGAAACATGAACATTTTTGTGTAGTGATATTATGCTTTTATATACCATTGTAATAACAAAATTACAATATTAAACTCTACTCTAATCCATCACACTTTATAAAGTAAATACTGTATAAAAGTAAATGATTTTTAATCTACGTGTGCTTTCACTTTTCTGTAATATATATATATATATATATATATATATATATATATAGAGAGAGAGAGAGAGAGAGAGAAGAGAGAGAGCTAAGTTCATCGGGGAAGAATAAGTGAAAATAGATTTTGTAGAAGAGACACAGGAAACCCACATTGCGCCGGTGAGAAAGTGACTGTGTCTGATCTGCTAAGTCGGGGTCGATCACATTACAGATCCTCCGTTAGATTTTATCAAGGACCCTAGGTGAATAGCTGGGGCACACGACCAGATACGGCAGCAGTATTCAATGCACGGGTGGATTTTAGATTTATATTTGTGCAGGATTGTTTCAGACGGGAAAAAATTCCTGGTCCTACATAGAGGATCGAACTTCTTCGTAGCGGATTTAGCTATGGATTCTATATAATCATTCCACTCGAGGTCTGTTGTGAGAAATAACCCGAGGAGGCGCAGTGTTTTGCTTTCAGAAAAACTAGCCTAATCCATGCTAATGAGGTTACAAATACTTTCACGGCTACTGCTCCAATGAACTTAGCTCCCTGGTGCCTCCTCTATATGAATTTATTCGAGCCACAAAATTAGCAACTAGGTCCACCCTGTTACTGTGAAACCAATAAAATGTAAACGCAGATTCTACTCTAATGCTCCTTTTCTCTCACTTCTCGCTTGACTTGCTTCCCCGATAGCAACAATCTTCAAGAATTGAAAGGTAAAGTCAATAATCATCTCCTACGTCACTAACTTGAATCCTCTTTCTTATGCTCCGTTCTCCGTCCACTCCTCTCTCATCAGTTTTCTCACCCTTCTGTTATCTACTTCCTGACACCTCCTATAACATGATAATCTTTCTCACGAATTTCCTCCTATGTATCACCCTGTGCACCAGTGGAAGTTAATCGCCTTGCTTGGGTCGATATGATTATAATATATATATATATATATATATATATATATTGGACATAAAACCTTTATCAAACACAATATGAAATTAACAATAATTAATTATACTTATAAGATTTCTGAAACAATAAAATAACATTACAATAAATTAAACTTCAAATTGGAAAGTGAAGATTAAGGGGTTCGATTCATTGACTTGGTCTCATATATTAAATGAGGCACTACTTACATACTGTGAGGAAATATGTGTGTTTGTTCGTACAAGTAGATATGTCTTTCTTTCCTCACATTTCTTTGAAATCAACGCAGTGACTTTTCGTATGAAAAACGTCTATTCTTTTTTTACAAGTGTTATCAAATTGACAGTCTTTTGCCTAGAGACGAAATTACGCATATTATTTCAGAATACGACGACTTAAACAGATTACTGTTTTATAACGAACGAAATATACGTGAACCGTGATATCGTTCAAAAAAGTCCAATGCATCGTGCGAAGAATTGTGATGTGGTTTGTTACTAATATCAGTTTGGTTGCAGTTGAAAATACTTTGAAGTCGATATCTGATAATTGCATTAACCTGTCGAATACAATAATCTGATTGAGATTTTCAAAACAATAGGTTGTAAAATGTAGAATTTGTTCTTTGAAGTAGAAAATAATATTTTCCCGTAGTTAATGCTGAATCATATTTTTTATCCCAATTGCTAATGACGCTATTACAATATAATCATGGTCTAGAATATTCTCGAAAAGTAATGCTTTACTGCCTTTTTCTGAAGTCCCAGTATAAAATCATCAGAAAATACCCAGTTTGAAATATATTTTTTTGGTAAAATGTGATTAAATGATTGAATCTAACATGAAATCATTCAAACTGCAAATTTAAATAATAATAAGAATAAGAAGAAGAAGAAGAAGAAGAAGAAGAAGAAGAAAAAGAAGAAGAAGAAAAGAAGAAGAAGTGGACGAAGAAAAAGAGGAAGAAAATTAAAAAAATAAAAAGAACAGCAACAACATCAGTTGAAGGAAGACGAAAACAAGAGAAAAAAAATCAGAATATGTGAAATGAATCCCTTGTAGCTCTGAATTATATGAACTGCAAAATATCTTATACATAGATCTCTCGCGTCTTGTATAGGTCTCTCTTTATGTCAAGACCACAATTTTATATACCCGCTGATTTTTTAATACCACCTATCTGATACATGCACTTATATATATATATATATATATATATATATATATATATATATATATGTATGTGCATGTATATATATATATTATATCGAGGCAGCAAATAATTTTCTGAACATATCCTGTTAAACATAAGAGACAATGAATGTCTGTTATGTTTAAACATGGGCCGTTCTAAACGTCGCATTTTGGCTTTAATTTCAGTTCAAAATAAAGACAAACATTCACCAACATTTGAATAATTTTTAATTAAGTTGGTTCTAAGCTTTCGGCTCACATGAGCCATCTTCAGAGAGAATATAAGGACGGTAAACAATAATGTTCACTATCAACGACAATTTTATCTTGTGTTGACATAAAATTCCGCTAAGCAACGGCAATAGTTAACAAAAATTACAAAAGCAGTTCGTAAATTTGCTGTGTGGTTCTATGAACTCACACCGCATGATAGCGAGAAATGACAGCAGAACCATATATTCAAATGCAATGAAATGTGTTAAGATCAGATTTAAACGTGCTTTAAGTGTGGGTTGTTTGGATTTAATGTCGAAGGCCTCTAACGTCTGAAGGTACTTTTAACTGTGTGTATGAGTGAGAATTATTGTATTGTTGACTACAATCTGTCTGATTTTACCTACATGGTTATGTTTCTCTGGGAAATGCTGTTTACTTGTACTCTAATATTCTAATGAATTTCTAATAGAACCGCATTGCAAATTTGCGTTTGTTATTTTTGGTAACCATTGCCAAAATACGACGTTTAGAACGGCTCATGATTAAACATAATAGATATTCATTGTCTCTTATATTTAACAGTATATTTTTAGAATATATATATATATATATATATATATATTACAAATCTCGTTGTGTCTTGGAGTTCATGAATGAGTTCTGAGGCCTAAGTCGTCTGACACAAAGCAGAAGAAGTTTAGGAGAGGCATGAAGAATATATTCCAATGGTATTCTGTGCCATGTCCCATATAGTGGTATGAACATCACCCAAAACTATCAATATAATACATTTAAGTCACTCTTGGAGATTACACAATGACAGGCAAATAATGAATAGACAAAATATATTGAATGTATATAATTTTAAACCATATGTATTTTTCTGGTATACAACTTCAAATATAACAATACCACAACCACTTTTAGAGTATTAGTCAGTTAAAAGCCATGTGATACACGCTTGGGCGATCATGTCTCGAAAGTGACATGACTGACTGGGCAGAAGATTATCTCGCAGTAGGATGCCATTATTTTCTTTGGTAGACTGGTTGCCAGCCAAGGCTATAGAAATCAATCTGTCCTGTTCATTACCCCCTAACTGGAGGGAATAGACTGAGTAATAACTTCTCCAAGGTAAGGAATTCAAATGGATGTCGAACTCGGCTCCCCAATTTCTCGTTCCCTGTCGATATCCACTGAAACCAAGGAGGATACTATACATTAAAACCTGCGAGTGCAGTGACAAATTTAATTAAAACTAAACAAGAGGCTCTTTAGCTACGGCCGTCTTACTAATGTTACAGCATTTTTAATAGGAAGTTCATTATTTCTTTCCGATAGAACTTCTTACTTCAATTCGTGTTTATGAAAAAAGACTTGCATAGTATATCTCATGTATGATGTCTAGAAAAAAGTAATAATATAATTAAACTTTTAAATTATAAAATAAAGTTAAATATGTCAAACACAACATATACTTATGCAATTCCCTACACTACATTAAAGTCTATTTTCACAATCAAAAATACCTGACGTTTGTGAACGTTTTGATAAGTGAAGAGTCTCTATGTCTCACTGGACTTGATGGTAAATAAATAATTCATGTACCACTACGGAGCGTCTAAAAAATAAGAAAAACTCAATTTAAATATTTTGAACGTCTTTTTGAACTTCAATTTCGGTTCTGTTTGGAAGATAATGGTTTAGAGATAATTTGAAATAAATAAATATATATATATAAATATATAAACCTCGCTGCAAGATTGAAAAAGACCTCCAATCCGTGGCAGACTGGGTTAAGAAATGGCTCGTGAATTTTAATGCTTAAAAACGAAGAGAATATGAGAAGGAAGAGAATACTGATAAGAGTGGAGTGGACGGAAAAAAAGCATGAGAGAGAGGATGTAAGTTAGTGAGACAGAAGATGACTATTGATTTTACATTTGAATTCTTGAAGATTGTAGCTATAGGCGGTAAGCGCGAGAAAAGAATCTACTAGAGTAGAATTTGTGTTTATATTTTATCGGTTTTAAAGTAAAAGGGTAGGACCTAGTTGCTAATCTTGTGGCTCGAGGAAATTCATACATAGGGGGTACCAGTGAGCTAAGTTCAATTGGAGTAGATAGATCTAGCTATCGCCCGGTTTACACTCCACCCTCATCTATTGAAAAGGCTTGTCCCTTGTTCCCTGTTTAGGATGTGGTTTCCGGCTTTCTCTTTTCCGATCTTTTCACTATTACGTAGCCCCCTGCACATCAGTGGCATTACCGCCTTGCTCGGGGTGATACGATTTAAAAAAAAAAAGCTGTGTCTCTGTTCTCATTTGAACCAAACTGAAAATGGTATTAAGAAGTTTACGGTTTCGGGAAATAGCTGCGCGCGACAATATCTCACTCATTGTACTAAAAAATGGAGATATCAGTAATAAATGACGGTTAGGGGACTGGGCTATTTTTTAACATGACACGCCCGGGTGAGCACGCCTGGGATCCCGATATCAAACTGACATTGTCACATTCGGTTAGCACGCGACGGCAAGAAAAATAATCGTTTCTTCACCTTTTGGTTAAGTGGGGTTCAAATAACGTTAAACCAAAAACCCAGGTTATCTCCTCCTTGCCAGGCAGTATCTTTCTTTCGCGAGGAGTTTGGGTTTATTTTCCGGTGCCTGAGGCGTCCTCAAAGGGTCAAGTGCTGATGGAATTTGGACATTTTTGCAAGATATTGCCGTTAAACCTGTTTTACACCTCGAACTCTGTCACATGCGATAGCGACGTGGACGCAATGAAATTTACACTCGGTCTTTTGACTGAGATCTAATTGCAATATCTTTTCTAATCCAATTTTTTTCTGGATGTCTCTTTTTCTATCTCTCTCTCTCTGTCTCTCTTTATCTATGTCTCTTTCTGTGTCTCTGCCTCTCTCTAACTTTACTGAAATCTTCCCTTCTTTCTTATTTGTATTAAATCAATTAAACAAATTATCATATCTCCCTCTGTTTCTCCGCGATTTAAACGAATTAGTCAATTGACTATGAACTATTGGCAGAGTGTAATTGTCGTGCAAACTGAGATACGGACAGACCAAATTATAATAATATTTTAGTCATGGTGAATTCAGATAGAATAGGGTAAAGATCGCTACTGAAAAGGGGAGTCACTTGCCATTTTTATTTGGATATGTCCTCTAGCGATAGACGCGCTGTGTATCTCCGTTCAGCGGTGTCCGCGCGTGACTATCAGCGTTGGTCTCGAGAGTCACATTTACTTAAGTTTAAAGGATTCTTCTTCTATGTGCCCTGTCCCTTCAGGACGTAAGTGATCATGGTTCTCCACGTCTCCCTATCCCTTGTGGCTCTTGGTATGTTTGCTCCTGTTACTCTTGGCAATCCCCGTTCCGTCATCCACCTGATCAGGCCCTGCAAATATGTTATCCGCTGCTTTCCTCTGTCTCATTTTCCTTCTATCTAACCTGTCAGTATCAGGTTCTCCATGTCCTGCTTCCGCATTACGTGTCCTAGGAACTTCAGTTGCCCTTCCTGATGTTCAGTATTAATTTCCTTTTCGTTGCCATTCTTTCCAACACCTCATCGTTGCTTGCATGCTCAGTCCATGATATCTTCTGTAGAACCACATTTCCGCTGCTTCCAGTTTTGTCCTAATTTTCGATGATATTGTCCAGCATTCACTGCCGTATTAATGAACTGACATCACATAGCAATCCAGCACTCTTTTCTTTGTTTCTAGTGAAATTTTCCTGTGCGTTAGTTCTTTACTCAGCTTCTGGAACGCGTCCTTTGCCATGCCAATTCGCCTTCGAATCTCGGGGTCGCACTTTCCATCTCAGTGTGTTTTAACTGCTCTTTCTCTCATTTACATGAAGGCGAAAATCTGGATGTTTGAACTGGGTGTAGGGGGAAATGACAAAATATGTTTAGGAACCACTGATCTAAAGAATGTTTTTGAACATACTGCGCTCTTACTCACTAATAACTGCAGTAATTGCAAGTAATAATTAAAAATTTAATAGAAGCAAAATGTTAATTATTGAAAAAAAAAGATACTCCGGTTTAGACGGTTCAAAAAAGAATGTTCATAAATCAGTATATTTGCAAACATAACTGGACAATCACGGGAAAGCGATGCATGTGGCTAAATGTGTTCTGTTTCAGCTCGGTTGAGTCTGGAAGTAAAGGGACGCGCAAAGAGGAATAATCTTGAAAACACGTAACGATGTTTCTAGTGAAACTTACCTGTGTGTTAGTACTTTACTCAGCTTCTGGAACGCGTCCCTTGCCATGCCAATTCACCTTCGGATCTCTGTGTCGCATATTCCGTCTCCTGTTAGAACACTTCCTAGGTATTTAAATTTTTGTATTTGCTTGATTCTTGTATCCCCGACCTGTATTTGGCATTTTGGGTTGCACCTTTTGCTGATGACCATGCATTCAGTTTTCTTAAAGTTTATTTAAAGAATAAGGCAGCGAAACAATACGTAATTTAGAATTAAAGATTGCCCATTAAAAGGGGTAAATTTAGAAATTATTTTATTTAGATATCATGATTCATGCACAAAATGTAGATGTTTGCCTGAACGTTCAACATCAAGTTCTAAGCGTGCTAACCAGGAGCCAGTAGCTGTACGGATAATGTTAAGAGGAATGTCACTCCATGCTTCAACTGAGTTCTACTTCAAGGGTTGAATGTTTACGACATCAAGACGACGGTTTTGCAAGTGTGTGTCTCAGTTATAGCGATGAATAAGATTCAGATCTGGGCTTCTAGATTTTCACTGAAATGAACAAATTAGAGCAGCAAATTTATTCTCGAAGAATATATTTGCTGTTTTTTTGTTTATTGGACAACCTAAAATACATGGGGACACTCTCAAAAGGAG
Organism: Ascarosepion bandense; assembly: GCA_037127315.1. Lineage (NCBI taxonomy): Eukaryota > Metazoa > Mollusca > Cephalopoda > Sepiida > Sepiidae > Ascarosepion > Ascarosepion bandense. Next base: position 3,206,239 of record JBBBDQ010001329.1, on the reverse strand, counting down.
ACTGTCTCAGCAGAATTGGTTGCTCAATCTGAAGTTACATCTAACTGGAATTATATGTTTGTGACCTGTATTTCTCAAAATCACATACATATCAGACACATTTGTTCGTAATGTATATGCTTTCTATAGCCTCTGACGGGATTTGTAGCCCAGTTTTGTATAATGTGTACTCTAAAGCAGCGATTCCCAAACTGGGGAAATCTTCCTCTGGGGGAAAACTTGAAGCTACTAGGGAGGAAATAATTGAAAATCCTCATTCTGTTTTCTACAACCTACCTTTGGGAGTCAGGATTTTCTACTTTACTCACAATCAAGCCCAAAGCATGAAACCGACTGGAGGTGGGATGTAACACACGTTGTGCGCTTTCCAAACCTAACCCTGATATTGATAAACTAGTGTACAAGAAGCAGCATCACTCTTATCGATAATTTAATTCTGAAGTAAATGAGCAAACAAAGGTTCTTTTATTTGTTACTAATCGATCTCTATAGCTATGCTTAGTTGTTACTAACTGCTCTCTTTCCACTTTACTCTGAAATTGAAAAATAAATTAGTAACTAGTCTCAGTGTGTTTTAACTGCTCTTTCTCTCATTTACATGAAGGCGAAAATCTGGATGTTTGAACTGGGTGTAGGGGGAAATGACAAAAAATGTTTAGGAACCACTGATCTAAAGAATGTTTTTGAACATACTGCGCTCTTACTCACTAATAACTGCAGTAATTGCAAGTAATAATTAAAAATTTAATCGAAGCAAAATGTTAATTATTGATAGAAAAGATACTCCGGTTTAGACGGTTCAAAAAAGAATGTTTATAAATCAGTATATTTGCAAACATAACGGGAAAATCACGGGAAAGCGATGCATGTAGCTAAATGTGTTCTGTTTCAGCCCGGTTGAGTCTGGAAGTAAAGGGACGCGCTAAGAGGAATAATCTTGAAAACACGTAACGATGAATCGATTTAAATTGCTGCTTTTCTGCATGTTTACAGATGTGGTGGATTGCAGAAACAAAATACAGTGGTTTGCAGAAACAAAAGACAGTCTAGTAGGGTAAGATACACTAGAGTGGACTATGAAAACTAACAAAACACGAGGCAATATGTAGAATTTTAAATATTAAATAAAAAGATCAAACTACAATTAGATTCAGGTTCGGACCTAACGATAATGAACCTACAAACATAGCAAAAATTGAATAAGTCTGTCACAGAAAAACGGATAAATTTTGAAGGTGAAATAATTGTGAATGTGAAACTTCATTTAAAAAACAAAAAATTAAAAATATACGTTATGAAAAACACAGAAAATATAGTAGGAACAGACTGGATGCAGAAGTCTGATATATGGGATTTACCCATTAGTTCTTGTTGTAAAAAACTACATTGCGAGACATCAGAAACAATGAAGTAGAAGAATTACACAACCAATTTCCAAGGGTATTCTCAAGCGGTATAGGACGATGTAGCAAATTCGCAGCAAAAATCAAGCTAAAGCAGAATGCTCAACCAGTATTTAATACATCCATAATTACGAAAACATCATTTGTGGATTACTAATCTGCGTTCCAGTTTGTACATTTACGTTTAATACAACCTATCTTTTTTTGATCTCAGATATCTGTTTTGTTGTTCATTATGTTGAGTGGTTCTTCACCCGAAATCCACAATACAAAGACACATAGTAAGCTAGAAATATTACCTGATAATAAGTAAAATATGGTTAAAAAAGAAAGAAAGTAAGAAAGAACAATTATCAGTGGACAAATAAAGAAACAATGACACAAGTGAAGCTAGAAAAATTACATGACAATAAATGGAATATGGTAAAGAAAGAAAGAAAGAAAGAAAGAAAGTTCATTCGTGGAAAAATAATGAAACAAAGACACAAAGAAAGCTAGGATGATTACTTGATAAATTAAATATGGTGAAGAAAGAAACAAAGAAACAAAGATAAAAATAAAGAAACAAAGACACAAAGTAAGCTAGACAGATTACTTAATAATAGAGAGAAAAAGGAAATAAATTTAGAACGATTACTGTTGGAAAAATAAAGGAAAAAACTCAAAGTAAGGTAGAAAGATTATTTAATAATAAATGAAATATGATGAAGAAAAAAAAGAAAGAACGATTATTCGTGGAAAATTATAAACAAAGACACAAAGTAAGCTAGAAAGATGACTTGACTTGACAAAATGAAATATGGTGAAGAAAGAAAGAAAAAGCATTATTCCCGGAAAAATAAAGAAGCAAAGATACAAAGAAAGACAGAAAGATTATTTGATAATAAATATAATATGGTGAAGATAGAATAAATGAAAGAAAGAACAGTTAACCGCGAATAGACAAAACCCAAACGAGACATAAAAAAAAGAAAGTATAATGAAAAATGAATAAAGAAAGAAAATGAAAGAAAGAACGGAAAATATCGGTTTGGATCAAGAAATCGGAGAGACGAGTTCGAATTCCATTTGCATTCTCTTACACGCAAACACCTTTGGAAAAGGTATTAATCAATGTCTTCCCTCCACTTATGTGTCAAATAACAGGACAGATTGGGTTCTATAGCCTTGGCTAGAAACCAGTCTACCACAAAAAAGCAATGGCAACCTACTGCGGGATAATCTTCTGCTCAGTCAGTCAGGTTTCTTTTGAGACATGATCGCCCAAGCGTGTATCACGTCTGGCACTTAACTGAAAAAATTAAGAAGTAAATAAAGAAAGAATAGATAAAGAAAGAAAAAAGAAAATAATAAAAATATGAATAAACGAAGAAAGAAATATAAAGAAAGAATGAAAGAAAAACAAATGCAGAAATATAAACAAATGAAGAATGAAGGGAACAAAAAGGAAGAATGAAGAAAAAGGAAAATTATGGAAAAAAATAAAAAAATAGAAATGAAAAAAAAAACTGAAGAAAGAAAAAGTCATAAAGAAAGGGAATAAGAAAGCAAGGAAACGGAATGAAAAATAATGAAAAAAGAAAGGAAGAATAAATGGATTAAATAAATTGAAATGAAGAAAAGAAAAAAGAAAAACAAAAAGAAATAACGAACGATTGATGAAAGAGAAAATATGAAACATAAAAAGATGCAAAGATTTTATATTTTACACAGAATATAATGTCAATAGTAGAAAAAATGATGAGATCAATAATGAAGAGAGAAATGCGAAAGAAAAATGAAAGACAAATAAAGAAGGAGAACAAACAGTAAAGAATCAGAAGAAAATAACAAAACAAGAAAGAGATCACAATATAAAAATAAAATTAATTCATAAGATTTTCTCGTAAACTCCGTTAAAACTTTTTTTCATATGTATATCATGGATGGTGCCAAATCTGTTCTAAAATTTTAAAGTTACCAGCTGTATACAACTCTTGTCTTATATGAATGATTATAGCAAGCTTAGTGAGCAATAATTATATATATATATATTCAATTTCACTCCATGCAAGGCAGTAAAGACATTAAAAAACAAGGGTTTGCTTTACGTGGAAGAATTAGAAATGAGAAACTTTATGAAAGAGCAAGATCAAAAGAAAGACAATCCGAAGGGCAGTAAAAAGCCATTAGCATTGCATCTACATTTTTTGAAGATTAAAGTTGACTGGTAAAAATGGAACTTGAAGAAATTTCACAAGTGGAAAGTTCGAGAAAAGAAACATCTAGCATAGAACTTACGGATATATCTAACCAACTCAAGTTTAAATTAATAAAAACCTGTAACCGTTTAAATGAAAAATAAATCTAAATACCACGGCGAAGATATCTTTCGAACAGTTGTCATGAAAGTATTTATAGAGAAAGCACTGGGAAGTCACTTAACAAAGGTGTGAACGTGGCTGAAATTAGATCAAGATAAATATTATTGCTGATTCTTTGGATATATAAAGAATATGCGTTAGACAGCAGAAAGATATCAGCTAAATATGCTTCTAGATAAGACAATCATCCAAAATTTATTTGCAAAATATACTTTCTCTATGGATTTACTTCGTCGACATATAAATGTAACAAGTATTAGTAGAGGAGAGTATGTTATTAAAGTAGTGAAGCTTAATCGCCGGTGTCCCTAATTCCAGAGCCGCCCCTGAAGCAACTTTTTAAATAAGTGGATTTTTTCAAAAAAATCTATGGCCTTTAGTAAAATAAGGCCATTTTAGTGATAGAACAATGAGCCAATCAGTTGAAGTAACAGATTTTAGTGTTAAAATAGGCGTCATTTATGGAATGGCCTCAAAATTCATTTGTAATTATCAAATATAAAAATTTGCTTAGTGGCCTGTAGCAATCAAATACCCAGATGTATGAGCCCGTGGAGCTCATTCATACTTCTGCTATGTAATCCTCGAATTGAACGTTGCTTGTTGCAAACGATCCTGCATGTCTGTACAAATTCAGGGCTCCCAAAATACAGATTCACTGTATGCTTCTTTACTTTTTACTAACTGAATTTATCTATAATACTGGCACCACCGCAAAAACGTTTACTGTTCTGAAAAATGTCATTTTTTATTTTATTACATCTCTTCATATATTATGAAATTTCCTAGTTTTGATCAGTTTCCATAATGTAAGTTATCTTATTGAGAAATAATGGAAAAAAGTTATATATTTTTGAGTATAGCAAACAGCTATCATTATTATTTGAAAGACTTATAACACCTAATTGACGAGAGAAAACTATTTTCCAGAAAAATTGACTTAACAGAAGATTTTGTAAATTTTAACCAACAAGAGTACTGATTTCTTGGTCAGTGTGTTTTGAATATTCCATCATAAATAAACAGCTAATAATCCCAATATTAACAGCACGACGTTAGCTAACGAGAATGTGCGTGAGTAGATAAGCGTTTGAATAAATAGCTCAAATATCAACTGCAGCAGCAGCAACACAAAAAAAAACGATCAAGTCGAAAGATGTGCTTTTACAACTAGTAATTAAACTATCACATTGAATGACTTTTCATGTTGACTGTCTGTTTTTTTTTATTCTTGTAACATACTTGAAAGTCGTCTTGATTGTCTGAAGGACAATATGATTCGACTTCAGTAAACGAATTTATGTTGCCGGCAGATAATAGATGGGCTTGGCTTTCAGATAAGAAATAGGATTGGTCTAAAAATAAGGATTATGGGAAGTCTTCAGATAACGGAGAATTTTTTTTTTTTTTTTTTTTTTTTTTTTTTTTAATCATTTCACCCCGAGCAAGGCAGAAACGCCACTGATGTGCAGGGGGTTACATAAATGTAGAAAGATTAATTAGAAAAGAGTGAGGAGTACAAGCTAGTTAGAAAGGAACAATAGAAAACTGAGAAAGCAGGTGCAATGACAGGTACATGGGCGGAGAGAAAGGGAAGGTTATACAGGGGAGGGGAGAGAGCTAGAGGCCAGTGGTTAGTAGGTGAGTATTAACTTTGCTTTTAAATTTCTGGAGGTCGTAGCCGTCAGGAAAGCAAGAATACGGGAGTGAGTTCCACAGGCGGGAAGTGCGAGAGAGGAAGCTGCTGGAGTAGAATTGTCGTCTGCGTTTGGCTAACCTGACTGTGAATGGGTGGGACCCAGTTGCCAGTCTGGTTGAACGGGTAAACACCTGTTGAGGAGGCATCAGTGACTTAAGCTCATCCGAGCAGAAGCCATGAAGGTATTTATAGAAGAGACAGAGGGAGGCCACATTTCGACGATGGGAAAGTGGCTGCAGACGAGTCGCCAGATCAGAACCTATCACATTACAGACTCTCCTTTGGAGCTTGTCGAGAACACTGAGGAGAACGGCAGGGGCACCTGACCATAAATGGCAGCAGTACTCCATGCACGGACGGATGGTTGACTTGTATATATGCAGGATGGATTCAGGTGGAAAAAACATCCTGGATCGACATAGTGACCCAATCTTCTTAGCAGTAGATTTTGCTATGGATTCAATATAGTGCTTCCATTTGAGGTCTGAGGACAGGGTAAGTCCGAGGAGGCGTAGTGTATTACTCTCCGGGAGAATCATCTGGTCCATGCTTATGGGAGGCAGAAGAGGTTGCCTGTAATGGTTGACAGACAACAGCTTGGTCTTCGAGGAATTGAAGTTGACAAGCCACTTCTTGCCCCAGTTCACCACAGAGTGTAGATCCCGCTCAAGGTCAGCAGCGAGATTTTGTCTGTCCGCCACGACAGGTTTCTTACTGGAGCGGGAGTATATTGTAGTGTCATCTGCGTAGATGCCTACTTGGGACCTGATCTCATCTGGGAGGTCGTTGATGAAAATAAGGAAGAGCGTTGGGCCCAGGATAGAGCCTTGTGGGACACCAGCATTCGTGCTGTAGGACGAAGAGGCACGCCCATTCAGATAAGCGTTTCACCCAGAGCAAGGCATGTCACTGCCACTACTGTGCAGGGGGCTACGTAGAGTGGAGAAAGGCTGATTAAATATAGGAAATGACAGGGGGTGGGTGATAGGCGGGTAAGGATACCGAGAATGAGGGTTGGGTAGATAAGAGTGTTCTGAGAATAATTGGGAGTTAGTGTGATAGGAGGTGTCTATTGACCCTACATTTAAACACCTGGAGATTGTAACTGTCGAGAAAGCTGACTTGTGGAAGGGAGTTCCACAGGCGGGAAGCGCGAGAAAAGAAGCTGTTGGAGTAGAATTTACGGTTACATCTTATTTGTTTAACTGTAAAAGGGTGGGACCTAGTTGCTAATCTAGTATCTCGTGTAAATTCGTGCTTAGGCGGCACCAGTGATCTAAGATCGTCGGAGCAGAAGCCATGAAAGTACTTGTAGAAGAGGCACAGGGAAGCCACATCACGCCGGTGTGATAGCGGCTGCAGCCGGTCTGCCAAGTCAGTATCAACCACGTTACAGATCCTCCTTTGTATTTTGTCAAGAAGCCCAAGGAGAGCAGCAGGTTACGAGAGATAAATTAATTTTATCAATAAAATACAATGAATATGGGAAGAAATACTAAAAATAATATTAAGAAGTAACAGGAGGAAATTTATGAATAGAAAAAAAAATGCGTGTCTCGAAAAATGAAATACAATTACGAAAGTTGATAAAATAATACATCGACAATTATTTATAAATGGAACTTTGTCTGTGTGTGTGTGTGGCTGTGTGTGTCCGTTATTTATAGACTCCGAAACGGCTGAACCGATTTTCTTGAAAATTTACACAGTTGTACTATAAGCGTCTGCAAGTGTTTTGTGTCGAGGTACCCCAGATAAATATCGAAAATAGATAATCGAAAAAATCGGGTTATAGAAGGAGTGGTTCGATTTTAATCAAATTTGATACACTCATAGACAAAGACATAAGAAACGATATTCAGAAGTTTTAAGGTTGCAGTTCTTACAATAGTGCGGAAAATCAATAATATATAATATATATATTTGCCTTACCCTTGGACTTACATAATAGTGAAAATAAAAGTAAATAATAATAATAATAATAAGACTGATTATTATCACTCTTATTATACGCAGTACCATTTCTATATCACTATGTTATCTCTCTGAATGCAGATACAAGATGAACTCTCGAAGCCTAATCATCTGTATATAACTCCACTTTTTTATGGATAGTGCGAAGTCTTTATTAATGATCAACAGTCATCTTAAAGGTGATATTTTGAAGAAAATTAACCCTCGGCAGTCAATGATAAAACGCAAAAAGAGAAAAATTAACAGTCTCAGTGATTTCAAACAAACTTATACCAGATTAGCCTTCACCCGGATCAACAAGAGCCGCGACCCTCAGAGAGGAAACAGTCCAAAAAGTTGTCATTAGAATTAACTCAACTAGCAACTAGGAAACACCTAGTCGCCAAACCCAGACAAATTCAAGTCCTGGGCAAAGTGACAAAATGATAAATATTTTTTTTAAATGAATTGAATGGACTAGCGAAGAGTATAAAAAGTTATTCGATCTTTTTCCAATGTACTAAAAATCCACCAAAAGAAAATCATGGATCAGATATACTAAATATTGAAAACTATACTAATATGTACAGCTAGCAGTATAGCCCGGCTTTGCTCGGGTGTAATGAAAGCTTTAAAACTAATCCATGATCCATGGTCTCTTTGAACGTTGTCACGAAAGACTAAAGAGCAATAGTTGTTTCCAGTTAAAGCTAGACCGTAGACTGAAAGTAAAATGAATGGATGTAAGTCAAATTTTGATTTCCTGGTATCGATATCAGATTTTTTGCAATATTGTAAGAACTGCAACCTTGAAACTTCTGAATATCGTTCAAATGTGATTAAAATCGGACCACTTCTTCTATAACCCGATTTTTCCGATTATCGATTTTCGATATTTATCGGAGGTACCCCGACACAAAACCTAGCTAAGAACATTCTCAGTCGCTTATAGTACAACTGTGTAAATCTTCAAGAAAATTGATTTAGCCGTTTCGGAGTCTATAGGTAACGGACACACACAAACACAAAAACACACACACACAGACAAAATTCCATCTATAAATAAGTTTAGATAAAATCATATCTCAAGCCAAACATACCTGCCAGTGTCCATAAGAATCGCGTGTGAAATAAAAGACACTTAAATGCAGAAATCAATTAGACTAAGCTAAATATCTGACAGAATACAATAACCCATCACTCAAAAAATAAAGATGTAGAGTGAAAATGAATATTATGACAGAGGATGAGGTGAAAACTAAAATAAATGACATACCAAATGATATTCTGTTAGGAATTAAAACTGAAGAATCTTCCTTCGACATAAACTGCAATTATTAAGATTATCTCACTGAAGATGAATCAAGCGACATTTGAGTAGAATTCCTTGAAAACAACAGAGGTGAAATCACAGAAGAGAAAAAGACCTGTCATTCAAAAACACAGCATAGTAACTCGCACAATAATTTCAGACAGAGATCAGCTTCTAAAAATGAATATGACAAAATTTATTACAAATATGCAAATATACAATGCTGCACAGCAAACAGTTAAAGAGAAAACGAAAATTCAAACAGCTGACAAAAAGAGCCAACTGGGAAGGTAAAGTCTACGGCTATATTCCCATCCGATCACCGAAGTTAAGCAACATGAAGCCCGGTCAGAACTTAGATAGTTGACCGTTTTTGAATACCAAGTGCTGTAAACGTAAGAACCAAGAATAGTCCACCGGTCCTCCAGGTTTGGGGGTTTGGCACAGGGCTAACAATTCTTCACCATAAAAAGTAGTTTTTTGCAGAAACAATAACAAAAAGTTACTTCCCTACACACCATTGGGTGTAAAAGGGTGAGATGATGATTATGATGATGATGATGAGATAGCAAAATTGAAGCCAGAAATCAGATGTTAAATATCGATAGTAAATGAGATGTCAAGAAACTAATGTTTCATTACACAAATGCAGGAAGGGCAAACGAGATATAAAATTAAATTAATAAAATCCTAGCAATCAAGGAAATCTTCAAAATGAAACAGCAGTTAAAGGCAAATAGAAAAAAAAAACAATACGAAAAGCGTTGTAGGTCTCATCAATAAAATAATATATTCCAAATTGACCATAAAAAATGTTACATGGAAATTGAAAAAGCAGTTATAGAAATCAAGAAGCCAACATCTAAAGAGATAGTTTAACACTTTTAGGAAATAAAAACCTATCCCATTTTTGCTGTTCGGAATATTGTAGGTTTCATCAATAAAATATTATATATTCTAAATTAACCTTAAGAAATGATAAATTGGGAAATTGGAAAAGCATTTATAGAAATTAAGAAGCCAATATCTAAGGAAATAATTTAAAACTTTTGGGAAAATATTCTGATCAGTCAAAAGGAATATATTCCGAATGCGGTATGGATCCAACGCGAAGATGAAAGAATGCCGTATAAAGCTCTACAATAATTAGAAATTATAACCAAGAATAATATTATCCAAGATAAAATGATCAGATATAAAAGGTAAATTTTTGTTTTAAGTACCGACGGCTTTTCCCCTTCAAATTTATCCAAATGCATTATCTCTGTGCAAATGTATATGCTGAACTTAAATCAACTGTTAGTTATTGAAGAAACTTAACTTTTTTATCTAAATGTCCATTAAAAAAAGAACTATATATTGAATCTTTTCTCTCCCGTACCTCTCACGAAGTCATGTAATTAAATGCAGAATGACGTACTGCATATGTGAACGAATTTTGTCAGATTTTTGGTCGATTTTTTTCATATTTACTGATACTTCCGGCGATGTACTCCCGGTAATGAAAGTAATGTACTATTGTATTTCTACGCATATTACTCTCATAACAGGAAGTACATCTCCTGAAGTTTCAGCTAAGGGAGAAAATCGACCAAAATTCGACAGAAAATTGCTGCCTACGCAGAACGTCATTCTGCAGTTAATTACATGACTTCCTGAGAGTTACGGGAGAGAAAAAGCGGCAGTGGAATGCCTTGCTTGAGGTGACACGATTAAAAAAAAATACATGAATGAACTTAAATTCTTTGCCAAAGTTGATAATGAGTTGAAGTCACTTAAAACAGTCAAATGTTTAAGTGACAACATAGGTATGGATTTCGAATAAGATAAATGTGCAAAAGTAAAATTCAAGAAAAAGAGAGTTATAAAAACACTAATTGCCGACCTAGCTTTTGCCACAAAGAATAGGAATTTAGACCAATTAGAACCATAAAAGTCGAAAAGAAAAATGAGATAGAATACAACATAAAAAAATCAAGAAAAATTACGAAATGAATACTAACGACTTCTGCGTCTGTTATTAGATACCATATTGAATTCAAAAAGCAGAATATTATCCATAAAAATCTTGGCTGTATGCGTGTTGCAATACAATTTGAACATCCTTAATAGCTGACATTAAGAGAATGAAGGCCAAAACGAGAAAGTTTGTCACTTGCAATAGCATGCCTCATCCAAAGCCTGGTGTTTCAGCGCCCGTATTTACCCACATCTGAAGGAGGTAAGGAATTAGTTCAACTACAACTGTAATACAGAACAACAACAATCGGTCTTCAAAGATACCTGAAAATTATAGAAGTATGGATGATGATTTCTGTCAAAAGCCATGAAAGAAATAAGAAAATGTATTCACTAATATAGGAATCCAGTAAATTAAAAAAAGAATTACAACTGGGTGAAGAAATAAACTAAACAATAATATGTCTATTGCAGTTGCAAACAACATAAAACAGAAAGAACATAAAAATCAGTGTATCAAATGCAGAAACAGTCGCAATCCTCTTAGTCAATATTCTGCCCGTATTAAAGAAGCTCTTATTGACAAACTCTGTTCCCATCAGTTGTTGCTTAGTGCCCTGTTCAAAGTTGAACTCCAAAGTTTTATTTTTGCCGCACAGAAACACTGATATTTCTATTATCACTGAAATATTGTATTAGTCCAAAATGCTAATTCTGCGTTGACTATAAAGAAACAATTACCCACCTTATATCAGGTTTCACGGTATTGATACCCACTAAATATAAATTTCGACATAAGAGTGGGCTAATATCTGCACTGGAATATATATAACTTTCACGGAAAGAAGACAACAATTGGTATCAATATCAACCAAACCCGGCAACGGAGATGGGTTTGTAGTAATACACACAGCTAGAACACTTAAAGATAATTGTCAAGACATACAGATAAAAAATAACAGAAACAAAATCTAATTTCTTATAAACATTGCAGTTCCTACAGATTGTAATGTCTTATTGAAAATCTACAAAAATAATCAAAATACTATATTAGAATAAAAATCTAAAAAAATGTGGCACATCAATAAGTTAAGTTATCGCTGGAGCTTTCCGATCGATTTGAAAAGGTATCAATAGACTGATTTAAGAGATTCCTGGTAGCCCATACCATAACAAATACGAAAAATTGACCGCACAAGTAGAGCTCACACAATCATCCGACCATGCATGGAACACTCTTGTCATATCTGGTCTGGCGCCCCGGCTATTCGTCTCAGTGTTTCCAACAGGCTCCAAAGGAGAATCCAGCCACTTTCTATTCGGCGGGATGTGGCTTCTCTCTGTCTCTTCTCTAAATATTTTCATGGCTTCTGCTCTGACTAACTTAGGTCACTGGTAACCCCTCCACAAAAATTTACTCGGGCAACCGTAAAAAGGAGAAAGAGGTCTTATTCGGCTAGAATTGTCAAACAAGACAAAAACTATTGGCTTGCTAACATACATAGAAACAACAATGGACTGGATGATACATTTAGTTAAACAGCATGAAAACAGAAAGAAAAATATTCAATAATGAAAGAAAGCAGTAAATACAAACAACAATTACATTTAGTAGGTTCTATTGAAAAGCAAAACAGAAGCCTAGTACCAACTTTTGAGGCAAAAATATGAAAATGAAAGCCAAAGATAAAGCTCTTGTCAGATGAAACAACACTGGCAAGATAAACCTCTGCATGGCCAATATCCAGAACGTGCTAATAAATCCAATGTTGGTAAAGTTAATACTCATCAATGGTTAGGTGCATCTGGATTAAAGTCTGAAACTGCAGGCTTTATTCTTGCTGCGCAAAACCAAAACTTTTTCACCAGGAACTTTCAGGCAAATATTATACTTTATAATGTGGATCAAAAATACAGGTTCTGCGATAAATGACAAGAAACAATAAACCATCTAATCTCAGGATGTTCTGAACTTGCCTCAAATGAAAGTAAAAATCGTCACGATAGAGTAGGGCAACATTTACACTGGACAATGCGCAAACACGATGGAAAATATGTAAACAAACACTGGTATGTTTACTGTTTCTGTAACCAAACACCGGTTATGCTACCATAGCAGAAATCAGTTATAATGTAAAATGACATAATAATAATAATAATAATAATAATAAAATAGAAATGGTTTGAAAATAGAAATGGCATATAATTCAATGGGATGTGCGTTCTGGTGTAGTTGATATAGGCTCCGAACAAGAAATCGGACAGCCGAGTTCGAATTCCAGTCACTTACGCATTCACTTACGCCCGAATACCCTTGGGAAATGTATTAATCAATCTCTTCTCTACAGTTATATGTCAAATAACAGGAGACATTGTGTTTTATAGAATTTGTTGTCAACCAGTTTACCTCAGAAAATAATGGCAAACTACTGCGGAATAAATTTCTGCCCAGTCAGCCATGCCTCTTTCGAGACACGATCGCCCAAGCGTGTAACACGACATTTAATTGACTGATATCACTCAGTGGAAGTAGTAGAAAAAGTCAGTCATAAGTTGCACGGTTTTTCGGTTTAAGTAGATCGTGCAATTCATGGCTGAAAAAGAGACAATATTTTCAACGACAGATGAGTAGCAAGTGTTAAATTATAAACTGTTCCATATTATAGAAGAGTGTTATCTACAATGAATTTGAAAATTTAAGAAAAACATCAGAATCTTGAGAATTACTTGAAAAGTTATGGAATATGACTGTTGAAATCATTCATGTACTAATGGATGCACTTGGAACACCACATGGACATCATCTTTTATCATTACATATATGGATTTAAGAGCTGGGTAGACCGGGATTCATGACATTCGTAAAAAGTACTCGGGTAAGGAAACAGTGAAACCATATAGAAAGGAAAGACATTACATTTTCTCACATGGTAATTCGCTAATATTAAAGTAACGGAATATCTGGCGATTAATATTTTGCTTCATTATTTAATAAAATAGATTTCTATAATAATAATTATTATCATATATAATAATAATGATGATAATAATGAGGAGAAGAAGAAGACGAAAAAGAAGAAAGAAGTAGAAGAAGAAAGAAGAAGTAGAATAAATAAATAAATAAAGAAAGAAGGAAGGAAGGAATGAATGAAGAATAAAGTAGAACGGAATCGGGAGGATAATGGAAACATTAAAAGAATGAAAAATAAAGGGAATGATAAACACATGAAGAAGAAAGAAACTAGATTTTTGTTTATAGTTCGCCCAATTCGAGATCCGGCGACACTCAAGGTAGAGTGTACTTTAAAGATAGGAAGAAAACCTAGAGGTTGTCTCTAGACATGAACAGGTCCAAATTCGTAGGAATCGGAAGAATATCCTCTTGGCAGTCTGATTCGTAGGGCAGTTGTTCATGGGAAATTACTACATGCTCATGGGATACGGACGCGTTGTGGTTGGTTTGCTACTATGTGTGTAACATGATGAAGATCACACTAGTGGAACCAGGCGATGAAGTTTGTCCGAGAACATTTCATGGTAGCCGTGATAGAGTAGCAAGGGGTTGGCCATATTCCGCTTTTGAGAGAGGGCTTAGAGTCTAGAAAATATTTGTTAATAGTAATAATAATGATACCGAAAATAGAAGAAGCAGAAAGAGTACTGCTTGTTAAAAGTATAGCACTTTAAAAAGAAAGGAAGTTGTTTCACAATCAGCGCGCAAATAACTTTTTACAAACTGGCTGGATCACTATAAATACAATATACAGGGCGTTGCAGCAAAATCAGACACTTGAAAAAAGAAAGAAAACGAAATAGGCAATAAAAATAAAAGTTGCATATGCAGAGACCCGACAGTTTAGTTAGCAACAGCTAGAGTTATATACTACATTAATTTTTAATGTAACCGCCGCCGACGGTGAACACGAGCTCAAGGCGGTCTCGAAATGATTCCCACGCTTTGGCAGTCATGTCTTTGTTCATAGAGCGAACGTCTTCATAATGGCAGCTTTCAGAGAGTCGACTGTGTTGTGGGCGTGCTTTTTGGTCTTGCCTTCGATCATGCTCCCGGAAGAAATCGTCAAGGGGGTTGCAGTCGGGTGAGGAGAGAGGGCACCACACATCTGGGGACCAGTGGTGAGGAACACTGTTGAGCAGCCACGCCTTGGTATTCTTGGCCATGTGTGCAGGAGCGAAATCATGCAGAAACAGCAGGGCATCCAGCGGTGATCTTGTCCATCCAGGATTTCACCACTCTCCTCAGAACATCTTGGTAGATCCCAGCGTTGACACTCAGGCATGCATAAAACGAGAAATCCGGAAAAATAATCCCGCTTTTATCTTATATAAACATTGTTGACCCCCGCTCTAAATAGCTATGTCAATGCGAACAAGATTTATCATATATTGATCTGTGCGTTTGATCTTTAAACTAACACTCGGAATTTGATATAATTTCTATCCGCAATATAAACTACAATGTAAAACTAACAAATGTAATATAGGTATGACAATTTTAAATATACTTATATAATATAAAATTCCATCACCATGTTTCAGTCACTTAAGTGCCCTACATGTTATACGCTTGAGCGATCATATCTCGAAAGAGACATGACTGACTGGGAAGAGGATTATCCTGCAGTAGGTTGCTTTTACTTTCTGTGGTAGACTGGTTGCCAGCCATTGCTAGAGAACCCAATATGTCCTGTTATTTAACCCATAACTAGAGAAAAGAAGAGGAAAATACCTTTCTTAAGGGTACTAGCGCGTAAGTGAATGCAGGGTATTCAACTGGAATTTGAACTTGGCACGCAGATTTCTCGTTCCGAGACGTTATCAACTGCATCATAACGCACATTAAATGCGCATTTCAATTAACGCATAATCAGTAGTACACTTCATATCACAGGATTTAGTTTGAGTTTTGTTTAACGGCATATCAACAACTGCGGGCTATTTAATATCTAAAAGGTGAGGTTTTAAGGTATTATTTTTAACTAGCAGTATAGCCCAGCGTTGCTCAGGTGTAATGAAAGCGTTAAAACTAATGCATGTTCCTGGAGCTCAGACTCATTGGACATTGGCACGAAAGACTAAAAAGCAATAGTTGTTTCCAGCTAAAGCGAAACTGTAGACTGAAAGAGAAATGAATGGATGTACGTCAAATTTTGACTAACTGGTATCGATATCAAATAATTTTTTTTTGTCATAAACTGAATTTTGAAGGCTAAATAAGTCCTCTGAGTAAATGGTATCATGGCTGAGACTAAAAACTACAATTATACCTACTTAGAGCCAAACCCGAAGCAAAAACTAAAATAAAATGACTGAAAAAATACAGACATACAGGCAGATAAACAGACACAAACACAAACATCTTCTCTTTAATATATATATATATATATATATATATATATATATATATATATTATCGATTTTCTGCACTATTGTAAGAACTGCAACCTTGAAACTTCTGAATATCGTTTCTTATCTCTTCGTCTATGAGTGTATCCAATTTGATTAAAATCGGACAATCTTTTTTTAACACGATTTTTTAGATTATTGATTTTCGATATTTATCGGGGGTACCTCGACACAAAACCTAGCTAAGAACACTTTCAGACTCTTATACTACAACTGTGTAAATTTTCAAGAAAATCGGTTGAGCTGTTTCGGAATCTATAGGTAACGGACACACACACATACACACACAGATGCACATACACACACACACAGACACATTTCCAGTTTAGATTATTATGAATTGTAGGATGACAGAATGAATGTTTGTCAGCAAAATGATCACTCCAAGAGACGAACTAAGAAATTTAATTCGGTCATGTCAGCTCGGGCATTCATGCTATCAATTTATGAGCCTGAATCAAAGTCGAAAGTTTATTAAGGGGGCATTTAATTTTATAACATAGCTGAACAATGTTTGTGACTTCTTGGCGAACAACACGTCCTTGATACACGGCTGGGTTTCAAGAAGAGTAGATCACATAAGAGTATATGATTTACTCACCAACTGTCTCCTGCAAAGCGCATTCTGAATTCGTGTAAGTTTGTAGAAATACTAGGGATGGGGCGATAGAACTGTGAGTTAGAATGATGTTGTCTCCAGGAGATGCTAAGTATATCTCTTAGCATCCGTACACAACATCCATCAAGAATAGGCTCTAGGGATTTACTTGATGCCTAAGCGGTGTCTTTATACATTAACACTGCCTCTAAAGTGGCTGTACATGAAGTCCTTTTGAATTGTCTGTTAGAACAGGTTTTCAGATTACATCCATTTTATTCAAGGCGGCATAGGTTTTGTTAACTCAAATTTTCACATCTTTTTCATTAGATTTTATCTTTTTCTCTCGGTATGTAAAACAGTTTAACACTTGTACATCTAAATTAGAATCAAGATCTTTGAATGATTCTGTATGATATGCCTTCATAAAAGGTTTTCGAAAACAACATTGGGGCTTAACTTAGGTAATTATTTTTCGGGGTCAATTTACAAAACCTTTTCTTAGAAATCACAAACAATATTTACGCTCTCACACCCTGATTGAGCACTCTGTAAAAATAGTAGACTTTGATAAACAGGAGCTAATTTGGCGTGTACGCATCGCTCATTCAGTGAAATGAATTAGAGACCCCTAACTATTGGGCGCGTATAATGATATGCGCTAAAAATCTGCCGACTTCCACCGAACGCCCATAGCCCAGGGGTAGAGTCGCCGACTGACGCCATTTCGGTCGGGTTTCAAACCTGAGTAAAAAAGCAATCGGAGTCTAACCGTACTGATGAGCTGTGATACAGCGAAACAGATCTGTCTGCGGATGACAATATATATATATATATATATATATATATATATATATATATATACTGTAATGGTTGTTACAATGTTTTTAAATTCATACTATCACTACACAAAAAATTTCTCATGTTTCGAAGCCAGCCCATTATGTTTTGGCTTTATCCTCAGGTGTTTTTTTTTTTTTAGAAATGAGAATTATCTAGTTGAAAAGACTGTTTATTTGTGTTGGATTTGTACTTTTTGGGGTGTTAGAGGGGTTGGTTTTGTATTTTTACTGGTCTTAGGGTCAAGTGTTTGTTTTGGGCAGAGTTCATGATAGGTTAATCTATTAATCTTGAAAGGACTGGTGGTGCTGGCGCCTAGCTTGTTTGGTTTAGGGGTTGGTAGGTGTTGTTTTGTTTTGGGGTTGGTTTCTCCTTAATTTAATGTATGTTATTTTGTATTGTGGTGTGTACTTTTTCTTGTTTTCTTATTTTTTTGTTTTTTATAAGATATACCTTTTACAAAATATATCTTTCATAAAAAAAAGTATAGGGGTTGGCAAGTGTTGTTTTGTTTTGGGGTTAGTTTCTCCTTAATTTAATTTATGTTATTTTGTATTGGGGTGTGTACTTTTTTTCTGTTTTTTTTTATTTTTTTGTTTTTTATAAGAAATATTCTTTAAAAAATGTCTTTCATAAAAATATTTTATAATATTCCATAATATTAAGCTATTTTATAATATTATAAAATATAACATTTCATAATATTTCAGAAATATATTTCTTTTATAAAATCAATCCTTTATACAACATATTTTACAAATATAAAATATATTTATTTATTTATTTATTTACTGTTCTGTTGCAACTGCATTATTTTTTGTTGGTATTGTATAGGGTTTGTTTTCTGTTGGGGGGTTATGGTTGGCTGAGAAATATTTGCGATGTTTGCATATTACTGCTAATTCGTCTCTACGGTTTAGTAAATCATTGCTGTTAGGGTACTGGAGAATATGTAGTTTTTCACTTAGACATAAAGGGCAGATGTCATTAAGAGAGTTGCAAGTTTTAGTTTTTTCTAGGATTTTCCATTTTACTTTGGGTTTCTGTTTTGAATCCTTTAGCTTCCAAAAGTATGTGGAAAGGGATGTTTGGTTACGGTATAAGCTGTTTTTAAATGAGGTTAGCTGCAAGTACCAGCGCTGCTTAAAAGTATTCTTAGTTGGTCCGATATACACTTTATTTATGGTTGGATTTTCGATGGATGTTTTGTTGCATTGATAGATTATTGAGGTTGTTTTGCATTTATTTTGTAGTGGGCAGTTGCTAGGGTTCCTATAATTACACATGTTTTCATTGTTGGGTTTGGTTGTGTTTTGGATGCCCGTTTTATTTTGGTTTACGTGTTGATTTAGGATATATTTGTTTTGGTTAGTTATGATTTTTTCTAGGTTGTTTGTGCAGCTGTAGCTAAGTTTGAGTGTATTTTTGTTGAAGATTTTACTGAGGCGGTTATTTGTTGGGAAATGTTTTTTGATTAAGTTCAGAAACTTCTGTCCTAGTTTAGTGTTGATCATTTGGTTGAAAGGAGGTGTGTACCAAATGATTTTTCTGTTTCTACTTTTCTTGTTGGGGTTGTTGTTTGTTATGTATTGGATGTCTTTGTTTCTGTAGCCGCTTTCATTTAATGACTTGTTGTAGAGTATATATATATATATATATATATATATATATATATATATATACGATTAGAATATATGATGTTGCGCGATTATTTGCGATTATTTTAACTCGACTGTATTCGAATTCTGGATAAAGTGAATTTGTCATTATCTCAAGAACGCATCTGATCCAGATCTATGTATCAGATATATCAAAGTGGATTTACAGGTTAAAGATTTTACTTGCAAGAAGTCATTCTCCGAGGATGTAAGTGGCAAATGAATTATCAATGTGAAGGCAATTAAATGAAACCATGTGAATTAGATTGCTACTGAAAATGTAGAACAATTTTTCTTTTTGCATGAATGATTTCTTTGTAGAGAGAGGAAGATTGTGCCCGGGAAAATATTTTCTAATATACAAGATCTTCAAATTCAGGCATTTTCTAACTAAAATATGTGTTTAACCGTTATAAATCTATATATCTTTAAACATTAAATATAAAGCGACATCTGGTCTATTAATTCTTGTACTGGCATTTCCGTTAAATTCCATAATATATATATATATATATATATATATATATATATATATATATATATTAGGGAATATATATATATATATATATATATATATATATTTAATGAAGATATATATATATATATATATATATATATATATATATATATATATATACAACTTTCATTTAATAAGAAACATTCAAATAATCTTTTGTGAGTTTTTCTAGTATCCTAATTTTCTTTCTTTTTTTTTACAAGTTTAGGAATATAAAAGAATCCATAATGTTTATTGTCTCAAGCGCTTTCAGTCACTTCTATAGCTATTTTCAAGGTTGATTTTGTCTCTGGTAATGTTATTTTTCCTCATCTTTTGACAGTTACATATTAATTTATTTTGGTTTGTTTTTTTTTTAAATATTTTTTAGAGAGCGTTCATTTCATAGGAAGATAATAAAGAGTAAAACCGTAGGGTCACATAACAAGAACAAAGACAACATAAACCTTGAAAATATCCCTAAAAGATTAAACAATTTTGAAATTTTTATAGTTCTTTATTCCAGAAAACATAAATTTTAGGATGGTTAATAACTTGATAAAAAAATTGATTAAATCTTCCTTGTTGTTCGTATTTAATGAAAGATATTGTTTGAGTTGGAGTTTTGTTTAACGGCATAACCACATCTGTAGGTTATTCATTGATAAAACGTGTGGATTTAGGCCACTTTTCTAATGCTCGGTTATAGTGAGAAGGTTAATTTAGTTAGATTTTAATGACAGTTTTTCGTTTTATTCTTTTTATTTAGAAAACTGAAAATATTTTCTAGTTTTGTAATAAAAAATGTTCTGCTGAGAATTTTTTTTCCTTCAAAAATGTGTTATGATTATTTTTTCTTCAAAAATGTGTTTCTTTTATTGAAAGTCTGTTTTTATGTATATTTCTATGAAACATGTATTTTTTATGCTTTAATAATATTTTCACACCAGCTTGGGAGGTTAACTATTTGCCCATAGCTGGGACCTTAACAGGTGCTACCACTCCGAGTCAGTGCAGACCTGAGAACAACAGCAATTAAGAGGTGCTTCCATGCGCCTCACAACCTCCCAACCAGAGGCCTTACTGACGGAAAGATATTGTTTCACAATATATATATATATATATATATATATATATATATATATATATATATATATTATCTTCCAGTAAATAAATGCACTGCTTCACTGTCATTATATTACGGCATAAATATCAAATTTTAAATTATGCAACGGTCAGTTTTCAGTCACTGCTTGACAGAGCATGAAACTTAGAATCGTGATACTGCCGAGGAAAATAATAAACAAAGAATTCATGCACTTTACTTCTATATTAATGTGACTTGCCACAGTGTTTTCTTTAGCACTGGTCTTGAAGACCCGTAAATCCTTTATTTGCTACTTACAATGAACGCTACAGCAATCAATAAATCCATGTCGAATATTGCTGAGCATTGGCAATCTCCGCTAGGACCTATAAACCATTTTATCAATAAGGTTCAATGATCAGCACATATCTGACATTTCAATAATGGTACAACTTCTTAGCAAATCCCTTTGCTTTTAGAAAATGCCTGGAATCCTTTGGGAGTTTGGTCCCCTGCGAATAGTGCCCAGTGCTACATCGAGATGACAGAATATAATTGAAATGTCACAATTCATGTAGTTTTATGGAAGAACTTTCTCATAGTTTCTTTACTATCAACATTTTTTTCTTTTTTCATTTCAGTTTGCCAAAAATATTCAATAAATGAATAGAAAAATTCACTATATATTTTTGCGGTCTTATGTTGAGTCACGTTTATTCTGTGATAGAGGTTGTATGATCCAAATGTTGCGGATCGATATACGTGAGAATCAAAGGATAATCTTTAAAGTGAACCGATATATCA
The DNA here is from genome assembly GCA_037127315.1 of Ascarosepion bandense. NCBI lineage: Eukaryota > Metazoa > Mollusca > Cephalopoda > Sepiida > Sepiidae > Ascarosepion > Ascarosepion bandense. The sequence goes on along the minus strand of JBBBDQ010001329.1, from coordinate 3,184,643 downwards.
CTGAAAATCTAAGTAAGCTTAGGGAGAATCTCTAAAAGGGTATAAGTTTTTAACGTGCTTTTCAGGTTGTAAAATATTATGGCTCTCCACAATTTCCACAACCATGTCCATATAAGAGGACAGGCATTAACAACAGTTCAGTACAATTTTCCTGATTTTAATTAATCACTTAGCTTTTGTCGTGCATCTTTCCTTATTACAATACGCCTTCGGATTTCGACATTGCATTTTCCGTCCTCTATAGAAAAAATATTAAAACTTATTGTACTAGCTTAATTATAGTGTCTTTAAATTCAAGTTAGGCCCTTTGTTTTGCTGGCAAGAATTAATTCTGGCTCAATCTAATTGAATAGATTAGAACTTCTAAAATAAAGGTTTAGATAGAGCTTCATTTTGTCTACTTACATTTTATTTTAATTAATTACAGTTCTTTGTGTAAATTTTACTGAATATTTTTTATTGATTTTAGGCAGAGGCCTTAGAATTATAGATTTGAAGTAAACTTTGAGATCGCGAAACTCAATCATTTCCACCATTCTAATAGCTATCCTAAAATTATCTTTAATTAAAAGAATAGAATAGACAAGATTTTGGATACTTTTAAATACTTTGAGTTCAGAAATATATATAAATAAGAGTGAATGCTGCTCCAATATACACACACACGCATATATATATATATATATATATATATATATATATATATATATATATGTACAGTCCGTAAACGGGGAGGATAATCCAACAAGATCAACTTAATATAAAATATTAAGTGTTATATTTATATAGAGAGCACAATGGATGTTATTCCGAACAATATGATATTTATAAAGGAAAACTCAACACGTCATTTAAATTGTACACATATCCATCTACTTTTAACTCCCAAACGAGTTGGTATATCTTCTTTTTATACGTCTTAACAAACATTACACTCATAGATATCCATATATAGCGGCATACCTCATTCAGATTTTTTATACTAACCTGTACCCATATGGGTAGAATGATCAGTACATGAAAGTATAATGAGTCCAAGAATGCACAATTGACTGCATCCAAGATTAAAATAATCTACATATAATCAGGTGTCCTCACATGGTGGAAAATCGTAAACATAATAAGGTCTGTTTTTATGCATGGAATACATTTATACTTAGGTGGCCCATTTCTACACACAATAATGCATACAATAATATATATAACCATGCACAATATTCTATAGAAGGATGCACAAAATTATGTGCACACATATATATAAGAAACATATATATATATATATATATATATATATATATATATATATACTAACAGTATAGCCCGGCGTTGCTCGGGTTTAATGAAATCTTATGTATATATATTATCGATATTATCGATTTTCTGCACTATTCTAAGAACTGCAACCTTGAAACTTCTGATTATCGTTTCTTATGTCTTTGTCTATGAGTGTATCAAATTTGATTAAAATCGGACCATTCCTTCTATAACCCGATTTTTTCGATTATCGCTTTTCGATATTTACCTGGATTACCTCGACACAAAACCTAGCTTAGAACACTCACAGACGCTTATAGTACAACTGTGTAAATTTTCCCGAAAATCGGTTCAGCCGTTTAGGAGTCTATAGATAACGAACACACACAGAGACACAAACACACATACACACAAAGTTCCATTTATAAATAAATTTAGATTATATATATATATATATATATATATATATATATATATATATATATATATATGTATGTATGTATGTATGTATATACTTGGGAAAAAAACATTTCTTCAAATATCTTTAATTGAATACATCTGACAAGGAACATTTCCTGATTTTTTTTTTTTTAGTTTTTCCAAGATCCTGACATTTTTGCGTCTTGTTAGTGATAAGGAATATACAAATTTATTTCATTTTTATCGTTACTAGAACTTTCAGTCACTTCCGTGATCATGGCTCTGGTGTCTATAGTTACATTTATGTTTTGACTCTTTGGCAGTAAATACATTTTTTTTTTTAAAAAAAAATGAGCGTTCAGTCCAACTGGAATTCGCAGGAGAATCATTTTATTAAAAAAAAAATCAGTCCTCCAATCTTACTATAAAGTAATGTAAGGTAAAAAGTAGGAGAGAATTGTTTGAAACACACACACACACACACACACACACACACACACACACACACACACACACACACACACATATATATATATATATATATGGCGAATTTAATATTCTTTATCTCTTAATGAGAAAATAATTTCAGCTCACTTAGCACTCGTATTTCATGAAATATGTTTAAAAGAATGGTTGCTGCCTTAATATAAATTAATATTTATAAAAATATGCACACACACATATACATACATACATATATATATATATATATATATATATATATATGTGTGTGTGTGTGTGTGTGTGTGTGTGTGTGTGTGTGTGTGTGTGTGTGTGCTTAAATGGTTTGGTAATATTGTCCAATTCAATTTATGATATTTCGCTTACAGTTTTCATACAACACCGCAGGTTAGAAACCACAACAATATGATCTTTCAGCTTCAATGACTTTCATCAAAATAAGGAAATTTTCAAGAAGCCTTTCATAATAGGATTGATGGCACGTTTCGGCTTATCAAAATTCTTGAGGCTCACAATTGGGCTCTCTCTTACATTTGAAGTTCACCTTCTTTTACTCGTCTTGCTGCTGTCCACATCTACTTTAGATTAACCAAACTGTGTATGCTAAATCAAGATCTACTGCCAATTAGGGTTTTACTCACTTGTAAATCTAATATTGAACGAATCTACTGAGATCCGATGAAGATAATACGGGTTTGCCCTTGTTAATAATGGTGTGTGATTATGAAGGTTAAGGCCAGTGTTATAATGTACATGTTGAAGTTTTCTACATCGTTGAAATGTCGATTATTCAATATTGCAAGACATCACAGAGAGAAACCAGCCAATCCATATTTTAAAAATGTGAAGATATTATCCCGGTCTTTTAGGTAGCAGAAAAGTGATTCTACAGAATGAAAGCTGTGTATACCATAGACTGCGCGCATGAGCGACAATGAGGTGTTAGAGTGGATGAAAACGAGAAGAAAACTCATACTTAATATCATGAAGAGAATACTGATGTTCCTTAGAAATATTTGATAGAATTCAGCAAATGGACGGCGGAGAATTGTTGGGGGAGATACCAAGAGAAAAAATATTCCGTGCCAAATGGAAGTCCATGATCGCCTATGTCTGGCAGGAACACGGCACTAGAAGAAGAAAATCATTTGGGAACTTAAGAAATCATGTCCTTCTAACTTTATTTCCACTATTTCCACTTAGGCTATTTGTATTATACCCACTTCCAGTATTTATTGCTTCGTCGACGCAAATAAATTCGAGCCAAAATGACGATCTTTTCGCGTAACAAAAGGACGGACTTCGACGCAAATAAAACTGGAATCACTTCTCGACTGTAAATGAAGCTAAGCAGCACTTTATATAAAAATAAAACATACAACATATCTTTATTTGCTTCTTTGGTGACTTTCGGCGTGTCCGGTGTGTCAGCACACACGCATCGAGGGCAATGGGCGCTGCTCTGCGCTTCCTATTTTCTCACTGATCTCTACTGTTGACTGCAGAACTGTCAAACGTCAAGATGCTCCTGTCCAATGTTTCTCAAACAGACGAACCTCTTTTGACACCTGGCACTTTTAGCGCATCTGTCACACTTCCGGTGCGGAAGTTTTTGACCTCGACCCTTGTGTTCGTCAAAGCAAAAACTCAGATTGCCATCTGCATTTTCACACTTATTGACATCATAAAACAATTTTTTAAACTCTAATAATGCAAATACACTCTAGGCGAAATTTCGTTCTGTCGTAAACGAATTTATAACATAATGCCCTCTACATGTTTTGCTATGATAATGTATCAATCGTTGTTCCCTCCGGCCCGAAACAGGTGTATATCGATCTGTGTAAGTCACAGGAAAGTTCTAGCGAACGATAGCAAGTCGAATTAAATCACTGGTAATGACATTGGTTACATAGTCGTTTTCGGTTCAATCCTTTGGCATATAAATGATAAATGAAAACGGGGCAAGTATTAACTGAGCACATTATATATACTTATCTACATCTAACTATTCGCATAGCTAAAGACTTGAACAAAATTAATACAATCTGATATTATTTACCAGAAAACCTTAAGCAGAAATTCTTTTGAGTCACTTTAGAGGCTTTATTAATGCATTACTGCGGTGTGTCAGTGTTTGGTTGTTAACTAAAACGCTAAAGTCTAATTTTGATGAAGCCTACACATGAACGCATGCTGAAAACAATATTTAACATCTCTTCGAGACAACATCCAACTAAATCACAACTTTATGGACCCATTTATTTCTACAATTTTAACTGAATACAAAATGTGCTTTAGCGTACAAAACAAGAAGTCGCGGGTGATCTATTAGTGTTGATACCTGACGATGGAGAAAAACGGGTTGATCGTCTCACAACGACCTACATTCATTATCTACGACACAGAATTCCCCCCTAATAACTTTGCTTGATGTTGGACCGTGGTGTTTTGCGTGATAGAACGGATTAATTAATAACTGAGAAATCCTAAACCTAAAAAAAACCTGGCAATATATACATAGACTAACGAGAACTGTCTGCTTGTGAAGATTAAATAAAGGGTTTAGTTAGGAATTCTTTTTTTTGGTTATTCCGATAGAGAAGCCCCTGGAGAAGATCGGAGTGCACAATGGCCGAAACATTAAAAAACAGAGATGACAACCGTATTTACGGATGTAAATACAAGGTATGATGGGTGAATTTTCGCCATTTATTTGTTTTAATTTCACGTATGCACTTTGTTTGTTTTTAATTTTGACGACTTCACAATATTGTCTGGTCAGTTGGGCACCATCTATGAGAAGAATTGCAAAATAATGCTGGTTAGCATTCAGGTTGGAAGTTACTTTACGAACATTTCAGTGTGTTTGGGTGTTCATCTGAGATAATGAAAAATTTGGAACTAGATTTTCGAGGGATCACTAATGATGTCAACGTTATGCCTTCATTCATCATCCCACAGTCTGAGACTAAATATTGGGGCTTACATCAAATTCCTTGAGGAGGTATTTCTGCCCTGGGAGAAGATGGTGGATGTTAGAAGAGACTATGTGTGGCCACAAAATTCTGCACCATGCTACGAAAGCCTAAAGGCAGTTAAGGCTGCCGGACAAGTTAAGCGACCACTTCACCGCTTACATCTGGCCAACTATTTCCCCAGACGGCAACCCCTTATGTTATTATGTGTGAGGCTTATTTGCGCGAGATATCAAAATATATATTTGAAACACTAAAGATAAACTGAAATCATGGGTTATGAAAGAATTCAGCAATTGAACAACGAAACTCTTCAGACGATATTTAGTCGTAAGTATAATTTTCATTTTCCGTCATTTTGATGACAATTCATCCATCGCACTCTGAAGTGTATAATTCCTCATTACAGTAATTTAGATAGAAGTTTGTTACTTTTCTTGTTCTAATGAACATTTGAGTCTCTATTCTGTTAATCATTATTTCATTCTTGTTATTTTCAACGCTCACATTTTATTTTTATTTTTTATTATGACCTTCAGGATAAAATTCTCTATGCCGTCTTTCCTTACACGTCACAGAAACTTCAGCTGCTTCGTTTCGTGAGTATGCCTCTGTTTCCTTGCAACTCGAATTTTTCACTGAAATCTTGCTCTCAGATTCAATGTATTCACAGGCTTCGAAGGGTTTGATTTAAATGTTTTAATCTAGAAAGAGATTATACACCATACTTTGACATATGGATGATTAGGCATATAACAGTATTTCCTTTGTTTCCTATTACTTTCATTAGTTTCTGAAACAAAAATGTTTTTTATTTATTTTCACCTACGGATTTCTGCAACGCATTTGCAGTTACCCGTTTATATTCTAAAGATTTTGTGAATTTTCCCAATTTTATTTTATAATATGATTAGACTTTTAATATCTACAGTTCGAGTTCCGAGTTAAATTCGTTATAGTCACTTACACGCAAATACTCTTGGAAAAGTTATGGATCTGTCTCGTCTTCCTCCATCTATGGGTTAAATAACAGGACATATTGTGTTTTATAGCCTTGTTTGACAATCAGTCTACCACAGAAAGTAATGGCAACCTACTGCAGGAAAATCTTCTGTCCAGCCAGTCATGTACCGTTGAAACATGATCGCTCAAGCGTGTATGACATAAGGCCCTTAACTAACTGGCTGACATCCCCTACGTTTCGCATCTTATCTGTCAATAATAGACCTCGCTATTTCTACTCATCTTTGGAACATCTAGTCCTATGTTAATAATAAACGTTTCGTTATAATCAATCATTCGGATTTCTTTCGTCAGATATGTCCATGTTTTGTTTTCCTTAACTCATTCCTTCAACATAGGACGAGTATCAAAGCCTAGTATCTGACAAAAAACATTCTCCCCACCCCCTCTCTCTCTTTCGCTCTCTCACTCTTTCAATTCTGTTACTCTCTGCGTACAGATATAATTGAGATATCTCTGGTCACAGAGTTTCCAACCCTGCAACAGCACCTTTCTCATAACCACTAAAGACGGAGCTTCGAAGAAATATCGACGCCAACACGACCTTGATTGCAGACATTGGAAAATTGTTGGTCTTAGTCGTTGTGAACACGCAGTTATTTCCACATAAAACGACCTTTAAGACAGTTAAATACTAATAGTATTATCTGTTTACCTAATAATATAAACAGTTTTCATTTAAGGAAACATTCAGCATTTATTGACCGGACAGGGAGATCTCGGATCAATTTTGAAAATCTTTCTCTAACTGGGAAAATATATCTCCCAATCCATTAAATACTATCGCCCTTAATAATATTGATTACGATTTCCTTCTTAACCTTTTGTTTAAAGTAGTGTGGTATATCATTACATTCTCTTCAATTTACATTTGATATCGATGTACGTTTGTTTTTTTTTAAATTCCGCAGGAGATATCGTTTCTAGTATTTGGTAAATTTCTTTACCAATTTATTGATCGATTTACAACGTGATTCTATAGCGCCAGACTTTATTATTTGAAAAAGGATAGGCATTGCTGGGAGGTTAAATGTTTATTCGCGCAAAGCTATTTTTGTCCATTGAATTGAGAAATCCGTTGTATAAAGTTTCGATGCTTTTAAACGGGTTTGGCGCCATGCATGATATCCATATGAATGTCTCGTTCTGATGAGGTTACTTCAGATCATGAGACATGAGCTTAGCTTAATGTCTTTATGCATTATTATGATGGATCGAGGATAGGTCATCTCACTGCTTACTTTTAAATTCCATACCATAGTTTTTGTTTGGAATGTTTTATCTTGTTTCTATACCTTGAAATACTGGGTTTAGTGTGTTGATTCTTTTTGTTCAAGAGCATTTAAAGCAAATATAATTATCTGACATCATTCTTCCTGCACTCAGGAGGGAAAGTAGCATCATACCTTTTTTATTAGTAGATTTGGTTTTTACATCATTTACATTATTCGGACAATTGTCCTCATTTTTGTTGCCATTTTCTCTGACACTATGTATTACTAGTCCCCATATTGTGTTCAGCTCTATGTTTGGTCTTCTTAGGAGATTTTTGAAGCCTAGCATATATGCTGATTCATTTAAGTTTACGGAGTTTCCGGTGGCATTCTCTATCCATTATTTCAACTTCATCCCATACGGGGCAGTGATTCACTTTAAGTTCAAAGTTTCTAGCAACTGAAGAAGGCCGGAGCGTACAACGGCCGAAACGTCGTACAAATGGCAACAAAGATATAAATACTGTAAATACTACCTCACCTTAGAAATACAGACATATTTAGTTTTTATTAGTAGATTTAGTTGTCTTGGGTCACATTTTACAGATAGGTTGTTGATCTGTAAGACCTTAATTAAAATAATAAGAACCAAACCCAAACTAATACAACTAGACTTAGATATCTGCTGGTCAGTAAGACGTCAGTCACACAGAAACCAAACGGTTAATGGCATCAACTACATCAGTGGTTGGTGTTTTTCGAAAACTGACCGGGAGATAAGTTCTGTGCTGTACCTGCGACGCTTGAATTCCGAAGCCCACATTTTTACGACTGCATAGGAAGGGGATTTATCAGCAAGTGTCCGTACCATATCCTCATGGATTTCTGTGGGTTCTATACCTTTCTTTTTCAGATATTCAGAAATACTCGGGTTTCTGTTTAGCTTGGGTTTTTTTTTTTTTTGACTGATTGCCCATGCTACACATTTGTACTGGCCTCAGCTGAACATAAATAAAAACATACATCTGAATTAGTATTTTTAGTTTCATAAACAACAACACTTTTCAATTATGGTTCTTCTTTCAAGGTGATGCTAAGAACTATTTGATTGATCAGCGTAAATAATGTAAATAGCTCGTCACATATATTGCTTCAAAATTATTTTAATAATGAAAAATGAAAGTAGCTATATATTCCGAGCGTCTTTCTTTGTGTGTCAATATGAAAAGAAAAACATAAAATTGATACTGAAACTTGAAGATTGCTTCTTGATTAGGTTTGCATATAAGTAGCCGTATGTCCATCCAGAAATATATGAATTATCAAATAGCAGGAATAAGAAGAAATTGTATCGATTTATTGGTGAGGCAACAAGGGATCAGTACGGGAACACATTAAGTAATAATTAGATTTTAAGAATTTAACAATTATTTGTTTAAGAAATTAGAAGTTATAAATTGAATAAGGTGCTATTTCTAACTCTTTGGTGTTCTGAGATTTGTTTAAATCTGCATAATTCAGAGATAATCAATCGTATTTACTTGGACTGTATCGTAACTTCAATCGGTGCAATTTAATACAAATTACTAATGTAGCGACATTTTCCATCTCTCAAGTTATTTAAATAATGCACAAGTCGGACGAACGTATTTACTAAGAGGGATTAGAATTGTTCAAAGATACCAAAGTCGTAATTAGTGCAGGATTAAAAATAATTTTATTCAAAGGTGACATTAAAATAAATAATTCCATGTCTATGGCATCTGGTTAAATGTTTTCCGTTTTGATCTTGTGCCGGCATGAATATATTCAAAACCCCATTGCTAATATATTAAAATTTTATTTTCGGCATACGAAGGGATGACCATGCAAACCGCTGTATGCCTCGAGTCTGAGACACTAGAAATAACACTGATAATCATCGTAACTAAATTAAAATCTGAACAAAATTTATTCAAGAAATTTTCAGAATACAAACTTTTCACCTTCTACATCGAATTGTTACAGATAATAGAGAAAAGTTTTAATATGTAGAAAGAAAATGTAAATGGCTGTGGTTATGTGTTACGAGGATGAATTTAGATATAAAAATAATATTAATAACGTCTAAAAAGTTGTATTATGGGATTCTATTGAGTTCTACCTGTTATTACAGAAAAGTTTTAATTCATAAAGTAGTCGTAAATATAAGGAAATTAGAAATAGAACGTTTGTAAGATGCTAATATGTCCGATAAAATTTGAGTAAAATCTAGAGAATTCTAAAGGATTCTAGGATATGTAAATTAGGTGTTAGCCTGAATAAAAATACGTTTAGGGAAGAGAGTAGTTAGTTGTTAAGAGGAAATGCTGACATTATCAACTCCGGTTTATTATATCATACAAAAAATGTACAGTTTAGACAAAACATTAACGGCTTGTCGCACTACTTTCTTCTATACCAATTTCTCTCGTTGGCACAATCCCCATTTCTGTTATATATATACATATATATATATATATATCCTTTGAGAAGCGTTAATTAAAAGAATGTTTACACTGACCGGGATGATAAAAGCGAGACAGGAGCTTGTCCATCTAAATTCCCTTTGTCAGGCGCCATGAACAAGACCAAAAATTTTAATAGTGTCAGTGTAGGTCATTCTAGGTAACTTGTGAAATTTCAATGGCATACCTTTGTGTTGTAAAAGGAATTAGATTTCCTTTTTCTATATTTGCAGACACACGTTTATTGCGAAATTTTTAATCGATCGTGGGCGAGTAAAGCAATAAAATTTACTCGTCCAATTATGTTTTTAATCGACTAAGTCGATCGGTCGAGTGAAACCTCAAAGCCTGTATATATAAAATGAAGTGGTAAATTGCCTCTAAGTAAATGTTGTCAATTCAGAAGAGTGTTTCGGATCGCTGTTTTGTTGAAAGTTGCTTATCTTTCTAATAATTCTTGTAAAATTGAATGATCTTTTCTTTTTCATTGATCCTATTCAACTTCATCATATGTTCAGCACTCTCTTCCCTAAAACACCTCACAGCATAACAGACGGACCACTTATCTGTTGTAACAACAGATTTATCACTGAATCTTTCTCCTGGTGTTTTTTCTAGAAACACTCGCCTGTTATGCTGTCCTGATGTTGAGTTGTCTCGATGGAATATTTGATTTACTCTAACATTTCTTAAAAAGATCTTGGGATAAATATCGTGTTGATTGGTCATGCAATTCTTTTCCCATTAATTCTATTGTTCTGCATGTTTTATCATATGTTGTTATTTTTTTAACTTCATCAGTGATCTTTCCTAGGTTGGTAATTCTACACTCGGTATTTATGCCGAAGCATTTTATCAAGATTTACTGCAAATTCAAAAATTTGTTCTCGAAACTTATTATCTGGGGCAAGAAATGGTTTGTTAATTTTAATGCCTACAAAATGAAAACACCACTTTTAATAATAGAAAAGCATTTCTATTTTTCATCAGCAGGGCTAATCATAATCTCTAGAAGAGCAACTGATTCTGAATTCTTAATTACCCGGTTTTTTTTCTAAAATGAAGTAAAATGAATATATTGAAACAATTTCTCTCTCTGTTGCTATAAAATTTGGGTTATTCTGTTGTTAAAGATAAATTTCAAACCAGAATCCTTTTTTGTGCCATATCCTATCAAGCGGAGGCGATCATGACTCTCCAGAATTTGATGTCAGTTGTAGCTTTTAATAAATTTTGTCTTTGTTTTATTTCTACTAAAACTTGTTTAACCATTCCTTTACTAAAGCTCATTATGAACATTTTGTCTTGCGTTGTTTCCATCTGTTTCTCTTGACTTCAGTCTGTCTATTGAGTATAAGATTTTTGCAAGCCTTTTTTCCTCATTCTGTACCGTGGAAGCCTCAACTGCCTCTACCTGATCTTATGTATATATTTTCTTTTTGTCTTCATTTTCTCCATTTTCTCTAAAACTTTGTCTTTTAGCCCATAGTATCTTTGGCATCTCTCTGCTGAACCACATTTCTGTTGCTTCAAGTCTTCTTCATCTTTGAGGAAATTACCAAAACTCAGTGCCATACAGGAAAACAGGCAAAATTTATTCCTATTTCTTTTGTGTTAGTGACGTTTTTCTATTGCTTAGTAGTTTGCTAATTTCGGCCCAGCCTTTTGCTTACAATGCATCAAGTTTTCTTGCAGTTGATTCTTGACATTCTGGCTGACCTTCATTAACTTCTGTAATAAATTTTGTAATGTTCTTTATGTGTATTCTATTAACGCTAATTTATCTTCATATCTTATGTTGTCATAATTCTAACCACCAAAATTCTAGTTTACGCACAGTTTCTTTATGGTGAATAATTCCTGTGTCTTACACCCCATTCTATTTTAGTATATATGCTGAAATAATTTTCTATATATATTAAGGGGGTTTGTATCCAGTACAGTATTATCTTTCTCAAATATATCGGTTTTGATAAGCGGTTTCAATAGATATTTGTGGCGCACATTATTGAACAGCTTTGCTTAATCTATAAAACATTGTAACACGTCCTTCTGCATTTGTATTATTCTTTTTGATAACATTCTGAGTATAAATCTCTCGTTCCTTGTTCCGGTGTATTTGGCAAACCCGCACTGTTCCTGCACTATTTCCGGTCTGATTATACTCTCGCTATGTTTATAAGTCCATAGAATTTGGTTGTGTTTTAAATACTGTTGCTATATCTGATATGGCGTTCCTTCTCTATATCTTGTGATTATCGACGTAAACCAAATAAGAAAAGGTTATCGGTCCTCGCCTGCTATTTTGACATCAGTCATTTTTATATTACCTTACGTGATTGTCATTTGTCTTTTTAATAAATATTTTCACATCAATTATTCCGATGAATTCTCCTTAGTAACTAAACCGCATTAATTTAAGCGTACTACTATACTGGCAAATAGTCCCTATCGTTTTACTCTGTAAATAGCAAGAATTACCGTAAGTTCTATCCCCAGAGTAAGTAAACTCTGACGTCTTAGCTGCATTAACGCATTTCTTGCTATGTAATAATTAATAATAAAATTAGAAGTTATAATATTGAATTTGAAAGAATACAGCAATGGCAACGTGTTGTATTGCCGTGGTAGCAGTACGATACCAGATGATGCGTACTGAAGTATCTACAGAACCATATCTGTGCTAATGGATGTTAAGTACAAAGAAAAGGAACACAGATAACATAAATCAAAAATAAGTAGAACAAGAAGAAAATTAATTTGTTAAAATCACAGAAAACTGTCCAATAATAATTATCAATTACACTCCGATATTTTTACGACCTTCCCACATGGGCAAAGGCCTGAGATAGATGTGGCATAAGGACAATTAACGTGGGTAAACCCGAGTCGGTAAGCTCGGACAAAAAATTATTGTCTCCTTTTCATCAAACGAGACTAATTTTCGGCGGAGCCTTGTCCGGGTTCTTCTCTACCTGAAGGCAGAGAGTCCAAGACAGTGAACGATTGACGCACACAGTCGATTCCTTCAAACTGTCGATGAGACTCCGAATTCTGGACTGTTATTAATCTTTATTCATATAGCTATGTATATCCGCAGACCACTCCTGTTTGAGATCGCTAGACGGGTGTCAGCTTCCTACAACACAACAGCACTAAATGCATCATATAAATCTTGTATACCATATTAATAGATACTAAACACTTTAAATACCTCATCTATAATATATTTAGTATAGTATGTAAAGAAATTGGAGATAAAATAGCCAGTGCTAAGTATAGTTTTGACCAACATCGATAGATTTTAGAGATTTCCACGTCAGATCTATTCTTTCATATGGATATCGTGCATGACACCAAACGAGGTCAGAAATATCTAAACACTCAGCTGTAAACACCCAGTTTCCTGATCAATGGCTCAAAATTGCTTCAAGTCAATGAAAGCTGTAAGTCTTAGTGAATACCATTCTTCTTCGAACCATTTGAACAGACGCTACAGAACTACATACATCTGTACTAGGTAACAGAAATCACGAAACGCAGCTCTTTCAAAAACATGTATAAGTAAAATGGATAGCACAGACAATTTGAGTTGAACTTCATTATATAATCAACGAAACTACTTCAAGTGAAATTTTTATGAAGAAAACATTTACATATATTGGAAATAACCATACCGGGATTTAGATTTTTCCTAAAAAAATTGCTTGAAGTTAAATATTTTAAATATTTTTATCTTAAAATACACAGGTAATTCGAGTTGAATTTCATGACATAATCAACCAAAATACTTCAAATAAAATGTTATGAATAAAAGATCGACCTTTTGGAAACAACTATAACAGGCCTTGGACTTTTCAGGAAAAAATTGATTGAAGATAAATATTTTAATTAAATTTATTTAAAATACAGAGCTAATTCGAATCGAACCTCATTATAAAATAAACCACACCTCTTAAATGTGCCCTGTCCCTTCAGGACTTAGGCGATCATGGCTTTCCACGTCTCCCTATCCCTGGTGGCTCTTAGCACGTCTTCTCCTGTTACACCATGCAACCATCGTTCCATCATCCACCTGATTAGGTCCTTCAAATACGTTACCCGTTGCTTTCCCCTTTTTCTTTCCCCTCTATGCAAGCCTTTCTTCCTCATTGCATGTCCCAGGAACTTCAGCTGTCTCTTCCTGATGTTAAGTATTAATTTTCTTCTTGTTTCCATCATTTCTAGGACCTGATCTTGTTCCCATGCTGGATCCATAATATTCGCAGCATCCTTCTGTAGAACCAGATTTCAGTTGCCTCAAGTTTTTCCTTCATCTTTGATGATATTGTCCAGCATTCAATGCCATAGTGAAGAACTGATAACACATAGCAATCCAGGACTCTCTTCCTTGTTTCTAGCGAAGTTGTCCTGTTTCTTAATACTTTACTCAACTTCTGGAATGCCAATGACGAAAACAGCCAACTATATTGGAAACAATTATAACAGGTCGTAGATTTTCCCGGAAAAATGCTTGAAGATAGGTATTTTCCGTACTATTATTGAAACTATCATGGTTGTATGGTATACGATTAACGTAAATTTTTCTTATTTCTTTTGCAACAATTTAATGCGTATAGAAACCTATACAGTATTTTTTACTGTTGCATTTGTGCTAAAATTTTTGTTCAGATTTACAAACTCTACCTTTTGTTTAATTTCTCATACCAATACATAATATTTGAATGTGCTGATTTATTTGAAAAAAATGTTTTGCCATAACCACTAACACGCGATTTAATAATCAATTTAATTTAATTTAATTATATAGCACTCCGTCGCAAACAATATCTTTAATTTTGCTTTTGATCATTCAATGTATAGCTATTTAGAAGTACAAATGAAAACAGGAGCTGTACTTTGATTAAAGACCATAACTTGTGTAGCATCGATACTTTTTAATGTCAGTGAACACTCTATTTATAAGTAAATGGCTAATATTACAATTAATGTTTTTGTTTATTAATTAATAAAGAAAATTGTCGGAAGATAAAACTGAGTCTGATATTCATTCATGAATGATTCTTTTGTTATTACTACTTAGTAAAATTTTACAAATCAAACAAGCAATGATGATCCGGTCCGAATCAACCTAAATTTTCTTCCTTTTTTCATTGATGAAACTGCAATATAGGTAATTATTAAATATTTATAAATTCTTTTGATGCACATGTTATTGCGCAGTATCAAGAAAAGAACCATTTTATTTTCATTTACAATTATTCACTTAGCAATAAATACTAAGATTTAGTATGAAATATATAATTTCTTTTAAAAAACTGGGGTGGCATATTTGTGGCCGATAGGATACACACACACACACACACGCACACACACACACACACGCATATATATATATATATATATATATATATATATATATATATATATATATCACCTTACATTTAGAAACGAGGATCAATCAGCATATGCCTTCGAAAAGAAGACTTGGCAAAATAAGTAAATTTATGTTAGCTTCTCTCTTCAAATTTGGAATCAGCTATGACTAAATATTTAGTTAAAAATATAGCATGTGCCAAGTCTTGTAAGGATGAGAGGTTTAGAGTTATCCATAGAGCTGTTTTCTATAAGCATTCAAAAGTTTTGAAATATTCTTATATATCAATGCGCAAACCAACTCTGAGCTGGCAGAAGGCTATTGTCAAATCTTTTAATTTGATGTGGGATACCTCAATTTAATTGTCTGTCGCAAATTGTATTTACAACGAATTTACCCCTTCCCTCGGTACAACACACACACACACACACACATAAATATATATATATATATATATATATATATATATATATATATATATATAGTGTTCCCCCACTTTTTGCTCTTGTCTTTCGTTATTGTTCTTTAGTATAATTTACTGCCAACGATTAAACACGACGTAGGATGAAAAGGTGCGATATAGGAAGAAAATCCATTAGACAAAAATAGTGCCCTTGTTTTTAAAACATTATATATATATATTTATACATATATATATATATATATAATTTATTTTTATTCTAATTCACAATATTCAGTTGGTTTAATTTAAGTCTTTATATTGCTTTTTAAAATAACCTTTATTTTACGTTCTATGATAATTTTTTGTTTGACTTTCTGTTTTTTTTTTATAAAAATGCCAATATTTCAACTCCGACTTTGTAACTTATTGTTAAAAACTCATTTCGTCCAAATTTGTATTCTAATATTTAGCATTATTTCATTGGCTGAAACCCTTCTCAACATCTCAATTGGCCTTTTTTTTACTTTCCCTTTTCTTTTTCTCGGAATTTTTTTAATACTTCTTTCTTTTCTTTTTCTCTATATTTTCTCTATAGTATTTCTTATGCTTTCTTTTTTCTTTTATCTTTTTGACATTCTTTCCTTACTTCTTTATTTTCTTACTTCTTTCTTTTCTTACTTCTTTCTTTTCTTTTTTTAACTTATTATTTTCTTTTCTTCTATTTTCTTTCTATCTTAAAGCCTTTACCTTTTGCGAAATTTTTATTCATAAAATATTTTTTAATAAAAGTGTGTATTACCATAAATTTCAGCTACCTGATGGGATATACTTTTTCAATATCGAAATAAATGTATAAATTGGTAGTAGTTATTTACATTTTCTAACGTAAAAATAATACATATATATATAATTTTTTTCTGAACACATAGTGTAAAATATAAGAGGAAATGAATGTCTATTTTGTTTAATCATGAGCCGTTCTAAACATCGTATTTTGGCTTTAATTTCAGTTGAAAATAAAGAGAAAAATTCTCTAATATTTCTTTAATTTCAACTGAAATTAAAGCCAAAATACGACGTTTAGAACGGCTTATATTTAAACATAATAGACATTCATTGTTTCTTATAGTATATGTTTAGAAGATTATTTGCTGCCACGATACACTAAATTTAAGTTACATGATGCCGAGCCTTAAATGATCCTAAAGCAAATTAATAAAACATTATAAAACTGTTGGAGAATTTTTGTCTTTATTTTCAACTGAAATTAAATCCGAAATACGACGTTTAGAACGGCTCATGATTAAACATAACAGAGATTCATTGTCTCTTATATTTAACAGTACATGTTTAGAAAATTAATTGCTGCCATGATACACTATATATATATATATATATATATATATATATATATATATATATATATAAGATTAACGTAAAGAAGTTTGTCATTTCAATGAGCGGAGTTGTGCCGACTTCGAAATTTCTTCAAGGCATTGTTATGATTTTCTCACTCATCAGAGTTAACTTCAATTTTCAGATCAGGTAAGTGACAAAATTCTACACATTAATATTATGTACGCTCTATCTCTATCTTGACATCATCAAGTTATAAGAAAAAAAACTGCTTGCCAAAATATATTTTTACAGTAACTCACCGAAAAACGACAATCTTGACAGTAAGTACAACACAATTCTATCTATCTATCTATCTATCTATCTATCTATCTATCTATCTATCTATCTATCTATCTATCCCTAAAAGTAACAAGGGTAGACGTTGTGTAATTATTTGTTTGTTTGATAGATTCGTCTTAGCGACTGCATTTTGTGGTCTAGCTCGACGGGAGTTGGGCTCAGATGTAGATCAAAATGTTAGAACACTAACGTCACCTTCAAATTTTTCAGAAAGCCAAAATTAGGGGCAGATATATATTATCACCCCATAAAGTCAGGAATCAGTTTATGCATTGATTATAATATAGAATTGATCACCCCATATTATCTATGTCTATATATGTTGCCCCTCCCCCCTCCAACCTTAATCCAATAGAGAAATTCTACATTGTTATCCATATCTATAAAAGGGATGAGAGGGGACCTTCTGTAAGTATTTGCTATGTAAATTCATCGTATGCTTTTTATTCTTATTCCTTAAACTTCCCAAGTAAAACCGAGCTAAACTGCTAGTCTATCTATCTAATGTAATGATAAAATCTTTAGCTAGCTCTCTGTCACGCCAGTAATAAGGATAGAGTATTAGAGGCAGGAAGAGAATAATGCACAGAATTTATTTGTGTTCTTTTGTATTCCGTCATCTAATTACATACACATAACTCTATTTATGTCAGTTTATCACATCTACTTTTCAATCTTTCCCTCACGCGCGAAATGGCGTACAAATGACCTTTACCTTATCAGCAAATTCTCCGCTGTCTATATGCGCCATCAAAGCTGTTTCTCCTTGCTTTCTCTTTATTTTCTATTTCGCCCGACCCTATGAATATAACAAGTCATTTCCTTGCGGCGATACACTTAACCAGTTCATCTTAATTAAAAGGAGCCGACGACGTGAATAGAGTATCCGCTTCGTTACCTTAGGGATATACAAGCAGATAGACCCAACCAATAAATTAGGTTGTAAAATTTCAGGCAATCTACCCAGACATTATGCAACGCACTTTACGCCATTGGTTTAGCTCAGATCCAAACAGTCTGATCCGACTGCATATATATATATATATATATATATATATATATATATATATATAAAGAGTGAGTGAGAAAGGGGAATGAAAGAGATAGATAGATAGATAGATAGATAGATAGATAGATAGATAGATCTAAGGAACATATATCTAGCTAGCTAGATAAATCTAAGGAGTATATATATATATAACAATCTAATATATATAATATATATAATAATAAGAATCTAATATATATATATATATTATATATATATATATATATATATATATATATAGATTGTTGTTTTATATTTATACATTTTTCATTGTATAAGACAGACAAGGAATACGTTGTTAATATTTTTGTACTGTTTTTCTTGTTTTCATACTAGGAAGTAGCACTTATTTTTCAAGACTATGTAAGTATTGTCCATTTTCTAATCGTCCATTCGAGCACACTTCCACATTCTCACGTAACAAATTGTTTTTTGCCAGCGGGAGATGAGATGATGAAACCAAATTCACTTCATATTGTGATTTCTGTATGACCCATCATACTTTTAAGTTTTTTACATCCGAAAAGTTGTCAATAACGTAGGTATTGGTTACGGTTTCAGCATCTTGAATTTTGTGACATTTTTTAAAATAATTAGTGATTTTTTTAATTATTAAAATATTAAAAACTCACATTTGCTGGACAAAAGAATATATTATTTAAGTAATTAGCATCCACAGTTTTACTTGTAGATTATACATTCACACAATCCTTTTGCATTGACATTTGATAATTTTCTCAATTTACTCGAGAAATATACATTATAAAACTAAAGTAAAGTTTGTGATAAATCAGTTAATTGCCATTCGTTATACACGCTTGGACATTCCTGTCTCTTTCAAGACATGACTTACTAGACAGAAAATTTTCCCGCAGTAGATTGCAATTAGTTTCTGTGGTTGACCCAATCTGCCCTGCTATTTAACCCATATTCTTTGTGGTGCAGTGAATAACAGTTCGGAACGAGAAATCGGGGAGACGAGTTCGAATTCCACTTTAATTCATTGCATTCATTTACGCACAAATATTCTTGGAAATGTATTAATCCGTATCTTCCCTGCAGTTATGGGTTAAGTAACAAGATAGATTGGGTTCTATAGCCTTGTCTGGCAATTAGTCTAACGTAGAAAATAATGGCAACCTACTACGAGATAATCTTCTGCCCAGTCGTTCATGTCTCTTCCGAGACATGATTGCCCAAGCATGTATCACGTATGGCACTTTTCTGATCATTAACTCAGACGATGAAAATTTTGAAAGAAGAAGAATAAAGAAAAAGAGAAAAATAAAGAAGCGAAGCAAACCAAAAGGACAAATGACCATGAGACCCTAAACTTATACAGATCTACGCAATGTGGAAGCACGCACATGGGCGCACATCCACGCAGACGGATATAGAGCGGCACCTTCTCAAACACACACGTGAAAACAAAATAATACAGAAACAAATTTCACCAGCAATATAAAACTATTAGCAGTAAATGTAAGCCTGAAGAGAGGATGGATAAATACGCCTATGAAACTCTGGTTTCAGTATGCTGGAGTTAACATCAATCAGCTAAGCGGCAAACGTTTAGTTATATTAACCCTATTAAGGCTTTATGATTGATAGAGATCACTTTATTGCAAAGTCTGCTTGCCTTAAATGCCTTTTCTGTCAGTACTTCACTGACTACCAGCACTTTTGGCTACATGCAATATTTCTCATCGCTAATATACATATGTACGTGTATGTGTGTGTGTTCGCGCGCGTGTGTTTGTGTGTGAGAGAGAGAGCGGAAGAGAGAGAGAGAGAAAGTCGGTGTGTGAGAGAGAGAGAGAAAGCGAAAGGAAGTTGGTGTGTGCGTGAGAGAGAGAACGAAAGAGAGAGCGAATGGAAGTTGGTGTGTTTGTGTGTGTTTTTAGAGAGAGAGCGAGAGGAAGTCGGTGTGTCAGAAAGAGTGAGAGAGAGAGAGAGAGAGAGGAATGCAGTGTGTGTGTGTGTGTGTTTGTGTGTGTGTGTGTGTGTGTGTGTGTGTGTGTGTGTGTGTACGAATTCAGCTAAAATTAAAATATATTTTAAAAAAAATGTCCGTGATCTAAATTACCCTTTTTATAAGATTTGACAGCGGCACTTCTCAAGAACATTCTACATAATATATTCACATTCTCTTCAGATAAGTGTGATATTATTTCAACCGAAATTGCGGTTGAACCTATTTCTATCTCTGTCTAATGCTGCGTGGGCAAAATCAATTGTGTGTGATGTGAATCCACCCTACCTTCTAGCTGATAGGGCCTCGTCATTTGAGGCTATTTCGCCCAGAGTACAGATGTGTAGTGGGCGCCCGTTGGACTTTCGTTTTCACGCAGTGTGAGCAAAAGCATCGAGCAGATATCGCACCAAATTTTCCTTGTCAATACCGATACACTACTTGTTTGACAGGTTCCCTATTCTCTCTCCTTGGCTCCGTGAGATTTTTGGCTCTTCATCAAACTGAAAACCATGCGGATTCTATGCAGAGTTGCTTTTGCTCCTTTATCAGAATATTTGGTCTTAATTTACAGACAATTATCTCATAGACAAGTCCTCCTGTTAAAATGTTTTACACAGATCCTCTGCTTATATTCATTTTGGTTTGTGGCCAGCATACCTAAGTGTACTTCGCTCTACGAAAGTGAGGCCATATTTGAAGCAGTTGAACCTTGATCTGAATTTTTCCCATGGCATGCTTTCCAAATCTCAATGGTTTGAGCCTGTGTATCACCAATATTTTTTCTAAGCATGATAACGAAAATCCGACGAGCGTGCAATACCCTACTGTACTCTAGGCGTAACAATCGGGATAATTTTACACACGCAGCATTAGAGAAAATGTCTGAAATATTGTAACAGATCTCGTATATTTTCGTATATGTCGCTACTATTATCCAAAATTGGGTGAATACATGATGTGACTTTATGATTAGACACAGACTGAATCTTCCTGTATTTGAACTAAATAATAATACATCATCACAAAAGAACATCTATTGATATCCCGAGATCTTCTCGTGGCAGTCTGCAGTATAGCTAATGATTAATCCCTAATCATTTTTTATATCAACATCCTTAGGGAATATAAGTAATTACTAACATTTCAGTATTACTTACATAAGCGTCTGCACGTTCGTATGTGTGTGAATTTTGTGTGTCCGCTTATATTATTCGTTTATACGTAATTAGTGAACACGCAGTCACAAAACACATATTCACAGTTATCTACAATGATATGCATAAGGCTTACGACCATATCACGTTGAATACACCGATTATCGCTCGATCAGCGAAGTTAAGCAACGTTGAGCCTTGTCAGTACTTAGATGAGTGACCGCTTAAAAATACCAGGTGGTGTAACCATTTAGTGACGGATGTGCGTTGTGGCGCAATGGATATCGGCTCGGAAAGAGAAATCGGTGAGCCGAGTTCGAATTCCAATTGAATACTCTGCATTCACTTAAGCACTGGTACCCTTGGGAAAGGTAATAATCCGTCCCTTTCCTCCAGTTATGTGTTCAGTAACAGGGTAGGACTTAGGGACCCTGCCCTTATAAACAAATCCCAATGAATCATGATACTCGAAATGAAAAAAAAGTATTACTAGACACAAAACTTATATAAAGCAAAAATAAATTGCTGAAAGAAAAAGGTATTACCAGCAATAAATAAATAATATTTAGTTGACAATAAATGACCAGCCGAGGTTGATATGCCATAAAACAAAATTAACGAACCAAATGATATATATAAAAAATCCGGACTTGATTTCATCCATTTTTCATACTAAATGTAGATTATATTGATTTTCTAAGCGCCATTTAGATGTGGTCAGTCAGTTAGTTAGTTAAGTGCCATACGTGATACACGCTTGGGCGATCATGTCTCGAAAGAGACACGACTGACTGGGTAGAAGATTATCCCGCAGTAGGTTGCCATTGCTTTCTGCGGTAGACTGGTTGCCGACCAAGGCTATAGAACCCAATCTGTCCTGCTATTTAACCCATAACTGGAAGGAAGAGACGGATTTCCCAAGGGTATTTGCGCGTAAGTGAATACAGTGGATTCAAATGGAATTCGAACTCGGCTCCCCGGATTCTCGTTCCGAGTCGATATCCACTGTACCACAGCGCACATCCTCTTAGATGTGGTACAATACCAAAAAATATGGGGTATCTCAGACTTGATAACTGTGTGTTAGTATATCTTTATACAGTTAGTATATCTTTATACAGTTAGTATATCTTTATACAGTTGTTTTCGTTGTTTTAGAAAATGTAGCATCTTATTTAGAATATACTAATTACCGTTATATAACGAACAAGCACATGTAGACATCAAACGTAAACAATTTGGTTATAAATACCTGTTTACTTCGAAAAAGGCAATATATATTAAATGGAAAGAAGCCGACATCCTGATCAATCTAACCAGTTATAGATGGTGTACGAAGAGGTTGGACAATAAAGAAAAAATAACTACAACAGGGTATATTAAAGAGCTTTGAAAAAAATTTTTAGGTACCATAACTATAAAATAAGTTTTGTTATGCGTCTATGAATTGTATCGTATTTTATATTTACTAAATATACTGATTTATTATATAATAATAATAATAATAATAATAATAATAATAATAATAAATCGCCACGATAGAGTTGGGCAAACACTGGTATGAACATCACCCAGCACCGGTTACAGAAATAGAAGATGTAACCATTCTATGGGAATACACCATCTACACAGACAGAAAAATTGAAGCAAACAGGCCAGACATTATTGTTAAAAACCAGAAGGAGAAAACTTGTCTATTAATTGATATGGCTTGTCGAGCGGATTGTAACATAGAAATCAAGGAATTTGAAAAACTGTCAAAATATAAAGACCTGGAAATTGAAATAGAAAAAATGTGGAAATTGAAAACAACAGTTGTGCCAGTGATAGTAGGTGCACTTGGAATGATAAAAATTGGAACAAAACAACACATTGAAAGAATCCCTGGAAACCCCAGCTTAAGAGATA
Source organism: Ascarosepion bandense (assembly GCA_037127315.1). Taxonomy (NCBI): domain Eukaryota; kingdom Metazoa; phylum Mollusca; class Cephalopoda; order Sepiida; family Sepiidae; genus Ascarosepion; species Ascarosepion bandense. The sequence goes on along the minus strand of JBBBDQ010001329.1, from coordinate 3,161,243 downwards.
TACAAAAAATTGTCTTATTAAGTACAGCCCACACACTAAGGAAAACTTTATCTATGTAATGCTAGGGATGATAGGGAAGATAGAAAAACATGAAATGGAGTCATAACAACACGCCACGACCTGCCTTTGGTCTCCCCGCAGACTTGGTTGGTAGTGAATCCAAAGCAGAAATCGAAATATGATGAAAAATGACATAATAATAATAGTTAATTAACAATAAGCACAGATCTTTGTAACAAATTACACCGAAGTGGTTGTAACAACATATCGATCTAAATAATGACTATTCCTTAAGAATTCACTGTAACCGTTGCACAATATTATATTTCCAATACCAATATTTCCCTCTACAATATTATTAATTCAATACCCACTGTACCTGTCTTTTCTCTCACTGTTGTATTGAATACGAAATAAAAATAACTCTTTTCTTCACTGTTTTCAAATTCACTAGCCATTGCGAAATATATATTTTTATATTAATAGAAAAAAGGATAGACTCTGTGCGGAAGAAAAAAGACCAAGGCAAATTTTGAGAGCCTGTGCCAAAGATATTCTAACCAATGAAAAGAGGGCAATTTATAAACTGAGAAAAAGCAAAAGCCGATGTCAACTCGATTTTTTTATATATATATAGAGAAGGAAAAGTGAGCCAGAGACGAGCGAACAGAGAAGAAAGTCAACACAAGCCACGATATAGCAGAAGTTGTCGAACGCCGATAGAACACAACTGTACCGACGACACGTATTCGGACGCTCTCACTTTTTTTCTCATCCTGCTTTCTTCTTATATCCTACTTCGTCTTCACCTATTAGCCGCCCATAACAGAATAATATTAATTGGTTTATTATGTATATGCTAATGAGCTTGCAATCTGTGCTTCCTTGTAGTTGACTTCGTTGAATTCACTTACGCGCAAATACCCTTAGGAAATGTATTAATCCGTCTCTTCCCTACAGTTATGGATTAAATAACAGGACAGATTGGGTTTTCTAGCCTTGGGTGGCAACCAGTCTACCGGAGAAATTAATTGCAACATACTGCGGGATAATCTCCTGCTCACTCAGTCATGTCCCTTTCGAGACATGATCGCCCAAGCGTGTAACACATATGTCACTTCACTTTTGACTTTTAAATTAATTATTGCTAGGTTTTCCTCTTAGAATAAGTTAAATTTTTACAATTAATAATGTGTACTACTGCTCTTTATATGACTTATTTTCATTTTGGTTGGTATGTATATCTCTTCTCCCAACAGCTATGTATTAAATAGTAAGATCGATAGGGATATATAGCCTTGGCTGGCAACTAATCTACTGCAGAGAATAATGGCAACCTAATACGGGAAAACCTTTTGCCCAACCATGTTCCTTTTGCGACATGATAAACCAAACGTGTATTACTTATGAAAATTAATTTACTGTATTAAATCAATTAATTGTGAAGTTTTTATCATTCTATTGGTTTATATTTTGTGTGTCTCTTAGTTTTGTGCATAACTTTCCTAATATTTCTTTACTTGCTTGCCAATCTTGTTTTTTGGTGGGTTTAGTAAAGTCGGTTTGCTTGTGCAGTTGTCCCTCGGGAATAAAATTCTTTTAAAACTATAGCCGAAAGTTCTTCAGTGAATAAAACATTTGGACAATTTTTAAAGAATTTATATATTAAAAAGAAAAGATTAGATTATACTAAAGTTGCATAAAAGAGGATGAGCTAAAAATGGCACATATACAATATTAATATATATAGTTGTGATATATCTTGCCGCCAAGATTGTTTTACAGAAATTTTACTGATAACAGGTATGCTAGGAAGCAGTTGGTTTGTTTTTGTCAAAAGCACTTTATATTGGGTGGAGATAGAGCGTTGATAGTGCCAAGAATTTGTCAATCTAACTGAGGTGTTTCATGAATACTTCGAAATTTCGTGAGGTCACTATTAATATGTCTTCACATATCGTGGCTATGTTTTTTAGTTGTAAGATAATCGAATTCGGTTTTGGCATCAGTTGAAATAAAAATATAAAGTACAAATGGAACATGGATTTTCGGTTTAGCAATTTTTTAATAAACCTTGTTTTTTTTTTACGTCGGCCATGCAAGAAAAAAGCATGCACACAGAGGGCTTTCCATTCTTACTCAGAGAGAGATACTTTCAAACACTATATATATAAGTATAGATGCTAGAGTAGCTACTGTTTTTTCAAAGTCTACCACTCTTCCAGAGTGCTCAATCAGAGTGTGAGAGCGTATATAATCATCCTCAGACAGATATCTTTTTCACTGTATCACAGAACATCAGTACGGTTACACATCCGATTGATTTTACCCAGGATTTAAACCCGGCCGAATTGGCATCAGTCGGCGATTCTACCTCTATGGGCCCTCGGTAGAAGGGTGCAGACTTTTAGCGTATGATGCCAGTATCAGCTTTCAATTCTGGGTAATAGCATTCGGATGTCTAACCGTACTGATGAGCTGTGATACAGCGAAACAGATCTGTCTGCGGATGAATATATATATAATATATATTAGTCGTCCACATACAAGCCTGTTTCGCTGTATCACAGCTCATATATATTATCTCTTACCGGTAGCACGACATAGAGATTCACAATATGTGCTATATATATATATATATATATATATAAATTTGCATACTATACTTAATATTATGATATAGATTAATGTTGGATGTATTTCATGAATTTTTTTTCTCTGATTTTTTTCTTTAATGATATTACCATTTTCTAATTTGTTACTTTTATTGGCAAACGTATTTGTTCACAAGGCTGTTTAGTATTGACGGAAAATTTGGATCAATTTACACACATTTTTTCTTTGTTACGAAAACAACTAGGTCCCACCCTTTTACAGTTAAACAAATAAGATGTAACCATAAATTCTACTCCAACAGCTTATTTTCTCGCGCTTCCCGCCTGTGGAACTCCCTTCCACAAGTCTGCTTTCCCGACAGTTACAATCTCCAGGTGTTTAAATGTAGGGTCAATAGACACCTCCTATCACACTAACTCCCAACTATTCTCACAACACTCTCATCTACCCAACCCTCATTCTCGGTATCCTCACCCGCCTATCACCCACCCTCTGTTATTTCCTATATTTAATCAGCCTTTCTCCACTCTACGTAGCCCCCTGAACAGTAGTGGCAGTGACATGCCTTGCTCGGGGTGAAACGCTTATAAAAAAAAAAATACCTATTTCTCGTGCCAAATTCTATTTTTATCTTCATATAAAATCCACGAAGTCAAAACATGATTTTTCATTCGCATTCGCATTTAGAAATGGGAGGATCAAATAACTAGGAAAACGGAAGACAGGAGATATTCATTTGAAGAAATGTCCATTTTAGAGTTTCAAAAGTTTATTATTTTTAGATACATCTGCATCAATTTATAGAAATACAAGGAAAAGTTTCAAAGATTTTGAGGCGGAAAATACTACGAAAATATAAAAATAGACGTTTGTAGAAATATATACATAAAATAGACTTTTAGAGGAAAATATAAGTTTTTGAAGAAAATATTACCACACTACATTTCTGAAGGAAACAAAATATTACGATAACATATTTTTGAAGGAAAAAAATATTGCCATAATATATTTTTGAAGGAAACAAATTATTTCCAGCAATACATTTTTGAATACAAACCAAAAGACATCTTAAATTTTCTAACATTCTATTTTAAATCCATTTAAATCTGACTAAATCAACCTTCTCACTATAACAGAAAATTAAAAGAAATACCTTAAAATGCGACCTTTTTGGCGTTAATTAACACACACAGGTTGATATGCCGTTAAACAAACATCAACCTCAAACTAAAGATTTTTTCCGGCACACTATGTGTTTAAACTAATGAATATAGATGCCACAGTTTAATATTTACTTATTATAAAACGTACCAGTACAGAAATAGGGCATATATATATATATATATATATATATATATATATATTATTATTATTATTATTATTATTATTATTATTATTATTATTATTATTATATTATAAATCATATATATATATTATTATTATTATTATATTATAAATCATATATATATTATTATTATTATTATTATAAACATATATAAATTATTATTATTATATTATTAAATTATTATTATATTATAAATATTATATATATATATATATATATATTATTATATATAAATATATATATATATATATATATATATATATAATGTGAGAAGTCAAAATAAGAAGAGAAACTCTAATAATATTGTATTATTGAATGGGAGATACTGAAATCATACAAACATAATAAAAATGCTAAATGGGGATGAATTTAACTGTAACATACGTAAAATTATATTACAAATACCGTATAAATTCTACGCTTATCGTAATTGCATACTATTTTTCTAAGATAATTTGTTAATTCTCATTGTTTTTGTCACAGGATATACCACATTACAACACTTGTTTTCATCCTATCAGTAATTTCCTAGCCCTAAGTTGAGATTGGTCAGTTCTCAGACTGGTGACAGCTGGGGAATACCAGGTAGAGTAACCTACGTAAAAAAGAAAAATTCTCGCTATTTATACGAACAGAAGCCGTCGCTATATGGATGCGCTTTTTGAACAGACAGGTCGCAAGAGATAGTAACAGGAGTTGGGTGAATGAGAGTTGAGTTTTTGCTTTAGATTACAAGCTTTCAAAATCGTTCTCTCTCTCTATTTCACTCTGTGTGTGTGTGTGTGTGTGTGTGTGTGTGTGTGTCTCTGTGTGTGTCTGTGTGTGTGTGTGTCATGCATCCTGACGGTAACATGTTCTAGGAGCAACCTCGCCTTTAGTTATTTTTTTAATTAGCCGTTTCCAAGGATATTTTATCTTTTTTTATATTTTTCCTTTAACTTTTCCTGTCTTTCGTTTAAAAATAATGTCTTTTTTATTACCACTTTCTGAGTTTTCTCGCCCTTTCGTTCTTTGTCGCCTTTCTAATTAAAATGTTTTATGTAGATCAGTTGAAAATTACGAATTCCTTTCCTTAAGGAATTTTCTGACAGCCATCACCTCGAATATAGTAGGACTCTAATACACATAAGAAATCCTGAAAGAGAACAACTTCAAAATGATGGCAAAAATAATGATGGTTTCAACGACAAAATTATTACATTGGATCACATCTTAAATTTGCAAAGCATCTTTAAAAAGGATGTGCGTTGTGATGCAGTGGATATTAGGTCGAAACGAGAAATCGGGGAGACGATTTCGAATTCCAGTTGAATTCCTTGAATTCACTTACGCGTAAATTCCCTTGGGAAAGGTATTAATACGTCTCTTCCCTCCAGTTATGGGTTAAATAACAGGAAAGATTAGGTTCTATAGCTTTGGCTGGCAACCAGTCTACTGCAGAAAAGAATGGTAACCTTGTGCGAGATAATATTCCGCCTAGTCAGTCAGGTCTCTTTCGAGATATGATCGCCTTAAGCGTGTATCACGTATGGCTCTTAACTGAGTGACAGAAATATAAATACCTGGGAAGTGTTCTGACAGAGGATGGGAAGTGTAACATTAAGATCCGAAGGTTCATTTGCATGGCCAATTATGCTAAGAGTATTAAGACACAGGAAGATTTCGTTGGAAACAAAGAAATGAGTACTGGACTCTTTTAGGGTATTTGTCCTCTTATATGGCAGAGAATACTGAACGATGGTCAAGAGACGTGAAGTAACAGAAATATGGTTCTACAGAAGGATGGTGAGGATATCATGGACCGAACATGTGAACAATGACGAGGTTTTGGAGAGGATGCAAACTCAAAAGAGACTTATCCTTAACATCAGGAAGAAACATCTGACTGACTTTAAATATCAGACACTGCAATTTGTTGAAATTTTGCTTAGATTTGAAAAGAAGCAATAGAAAACTGCTACAAAATATGGATCACTGTATCATGCAGACATTTTTCCGCGTCAGTATCCATCTTCCACATTTATAAATCTTTCAATTGGAAGACGTCTTTGAATGATCTACCATGTTTGATAATTCCTTCTCTTTACAAAATTTATCTAAGTTTCGCTTATTATAGATACACTTTTAATTCTCTGCATAAGAATTGACAATGATTTGACTTGAGCGCATGGTAAATATTTTCGTTGCTTTTTCACATGTTCTCCCTACATGGCTTTGTGGGTATGTTTATCAATTCTAGCAATTGATGTGCCTAAGTGTGGGGCAGATGAGTTAAAAACAAAACTCTTCACTTTACATTAATGTGTAAATAAAGGTTTTTATAAAAGAATCTAAAAGGAAGACTACTAAATAATACAAATAATTGTAATCACATTTACAGCTCACACTTTACAATATACTTCATCAATGTAAAATGTGTAGATTTAATGTCTTTTTTTTTAACGTCTCAGCGGAAAATAACAATGAGCCAGTTCTGAGATCCGGTCTCTTTTAGAGACCTCAGAAAATGTGTCTATAATAATAATAATAATAACCAATATGCATGTGTCAGAAAAATACAGATTATCTAATCTCAGTATATCGGTACTTCAGCCAAATTAATACAAAAACTCTAACAATGGGGTTTATTTTTATAATCATTTCACCCTAAACAAGGCAGTTTAAATATCACTGTTGCGCAGGGATCACATAAGAGGAGAATGATGAGAAAGAGGAACAAGTTATAGAGGGTGTTACAGAAAGGGTAAGAGAATGTTGAGAACACTGGTGTGAAGAGAGCTGATGAGAGTAAGTGGATGGGGAAAAGAACATGAGAGAAAAGCTGCGAGTCACAGAGATAAAAGATGGAATTTGACCTTACATTTAAATTCTTAGATATTGTAGCTGTCAGGGAAGCAAGTATATGGAAGGGAATTCTACAGTGGAAGAAAAGAAACTGTAATACTTACATGTTAATGGTTTTACTCTAATAGGATGGGACCTAGTTTCATGTCTAGTAGGTCCAGTAAATTCATGCAAAGGGATAGCAGGTATCTAAGCTACTCAGTGCAGAAGAAAGAGAAAAAAGGCACATTACGCCGCTGTGAAAGTGACTGTAACTGAGCTACCAAGTCGGGATTGATCACATTGCCGATTCTCCGTTGGGTTTTGTCAAGGACCCCGAGGTGAATAGCAGGGGAAACGGACGAGATGTGACAGTAACGTAGTATGGATTCAGACAGGAGAAAATTTCTAGCCCTACACAGTGAACCGAACTTCCTAACAGCAGATTTAGCTAGGGATTTGATGTAGTCATTCCACTTGAGAGAGTTAGGCCGAGGAGGATCAGTGTTCTGCTTTTAGGTAAACTAGCCTGATCCATGCTAATGGTGGGTAGAAATTATTGATTTCCAGGTAATAGCTTCGTTTTTGAAGCTTTAAAATTCACGAGCTATTTCTTACCCCAGTTTACCAGAGATTGGGGGTCATTTTCAAGTTCAGCATCGAGGTTTGCTGTCTCAGCCTCTGATTAAGTTGAGAGTAAATGGTTGTGTCGTCGGCGTAGATACCTACTTGAAATCTGATTGCATCAGGGAGATCGTTGATAAAGATCAGAAAAGGCGTAAGAAGTAAAATAAATCTTTGAGTGACACCCCCGTTCGTATGATACTATGTGGAAGCATGCTCGTTAATTTCTACCATAATTACGCGATTTGAAAGGAATGCCTTGATTAGACCAAACAATCGTCCATTTATAACCATAGTCAAACGTTTTAGAGATGTCCAAGGAAACAACTCGAGCTTCGCCGTTCTTATCGAGAGTCTGATATATATATATATATATATATATATATATATATATATATATATATATATATATGCCACACTTTTTTTCAGAGAAGATACTGTGAGCTGTGAGATGTAGAACCACTTCGGCGATGATAATACCCTCGAATATTTTACCAAAAATTTGATAGGGTGATAGTTAGACATGTCCGAGTGTTCTCCAGAATTCTTGAATACAGGAACCATATAGATGTACTTCCAGCAGGCAGGAAAGCAAGAAGCAGAGAGGCAGTAGTTATAGAGCTTGGTGAGTACATGGAAGAGTTCAAGGGAAATTTTCTTCAGGTCAATAATTGGGATTCCGTCACCTGCTCTTGCTTAATGTGGGTCAAACTTTGAAATTATGTTAGAGACCAGCGAGAGGGTAATGTGAATATCACTAAGTTGAGCCTCAGTTCAAAGTAGGAAGTCGGGTACGGATACCCCAGACGAATCCAGTGTTGATTTGTTAAGGAATCTGCGAGCAAAACACTTGGACTTGACTACTGAAGATGAGAGGATTTTAAATTCATTGATTAGCGGCTCGAATGAGAGTGGAGCAATAGTTAAACTGGAGAATACAGAACCACTTTGAGACGATGTTATCAAACAGTGTTATGAACATCCCCGGCACCGGTTACATAAATGGATACATCTCAATTTTATGGGATTGTATCATCTCTAGAGACAGAAAGTTTAAAGCAAATATGCCTGATATAATAGTGAAAAAACGGAAAAGAAAACTTGTTTAGTTATTTGAAAATCGCACTATAAAATCTGGAAATTGAAATAAAAAACTGTGGAATTTAAAAACAAGAAAAGTAACAGTCATAGTAGGTCTACTTGGAACATAACAATAGACTGAAATAATTCTTGGATATCCCAGCTTAAGAGAAATATAAAAGTTGTCTTGATAAGTATTACACACACACACTAAGAAGAACTTTGTCCATGAATCGCTAATGGTGTTATGTTAGTAAATCCAATCATGAAGTGTAGTCATAACAACACACCACTACCTGCCTTAGGTCTTCCTGCAGACTTGATAGTTGAGCAGAACAGAAATCGAAAGATAATGATAACGAAAATAAAAATAATAATAATCAAACAATGAAAATCTATCAATATATGAAGACCTGGAAATTGAAATTAAAAAAAAATGTGGACAGTGAAAACACGAATAATACCGGTTATATAAGGTGAGTTTTGAATGACTTAAGAGGAAACAAAACAACACATTGAATTAATCCCTGGAAATCGCTGGTTAAGAGGTATACAAAATTATCTTGATAAGTACAGCACACACACTGAGAAAGACTTTGTCCATGTAACCATAGTGAAGTGATGGGGGATAGAAAAACAAATGATCTGTAGACATATCAACTTAGGTCTTTTCACTGTCTTGTAAATAGTGTGATTATAGTAGAAATCGAAATATAATAATAATAATAATAATAATAATAATAATAATAATAATAATAAAATAAGAAAACAAGAGTCGTGCCAGTGATAGCAAGTGCACTTGAAATGATAAAGAATGGAACAAAACACCACATTGAAAGTATCCATGTAAACCCCAGCTTAAGAGATATACAAGAAATGTCTTATTAAGTACAGCCCACGCACTAAGGAAAACTTTGTCTCTGTAACGCTAAGGATGATAGAGAAGATAGAAAAAACAAGAAATGAAGCCATAACAACACGCCATAACAACCAGCCTTAGGTTTTCCCGTAGACGTGCTTGGTAGTGTGACCATAGAAGAAATCTAAATATGATGAAAAATGACATAATAATAATAATAATAATAATAATAATAATAATAATAATAATACATACCCCGTAAAGAAGGTGGAAGAGGTCTTATTCAGCTGGAATTGTCATACAAGACAACAATTATTGGCTTACTAACATACATAGAAACAACAAAGGATTGGATGATACAATTAGTAAGGCAACATGATGAAAGAAAGAAAAAATATTCAAAAATAAAAGAAGGCAGTAAATTCAAACAAGATTTAGAGTTAGTAGATTCTGTAGAAAAGCAAAACGGAAGCCAAGAACCAACTTTTGCGGCAAAAAATATGAAAATGAAAGCCAAAGATAAAGCTCTTGAACAGATGAAACAGCGCTGGCAAGACAAACCTCTACATGGCCAATATCCAGAACGTGCCAATAAATCCAATGTTGATAAAGTTAATACTCATCGATGGTTACGTGCATCTGGATTAAAGTCTGAAACTGAAGGCTTTATTCTTGCAGCACAAGACCAAAGACTTTTCACTAGAAACTTTCAGGCAAATATTATGTATAATAATATGGATCCAAAATGCAGGTTTTGTGATAAACACCAAGAAACAATAGACCACCTAATCTCAGGCTGTTCAGTGCTTGCTCCAAATGAATATAAAAATCGCCACGATAGAGTTGGGCAATATTTACATTGGGCAATGTGCAAACATTATGGAAAATCTGTAAACAAACACTGGTATGAACATCACCCAGCACCGGTTACAGAAATAGAAGATGTAACCATTCTATGGGATTACACCATCTACACAGACAGAAAAAATGGAGCAAACAGGCCAGACATTATTGTTAAAAACCAGAAGGAGAAAACTTGTCTATTAATTGATATGGCGTGTCCAGCGGATTGTAACATAGCAATCAAGGAATTTGAAAAACTGTCAAAATATAAAGACCTTGAAATTGAAATAGAAAAAATGTGGAAATTGAAAACAAGAGTTGTGCCAGTGATATTAGGTGAACTTGGAATGATAAAAAATGGAACAAAACAACACATTGAAAGAATCCCTGGAAACCCCAGCTTAAGAGATATACAAAAATTGTCTTATTAAGTACAGCCCAGTCACTAAGGAAAGCCTTATCTATGTAATGCTAGGGATGATAGGGAAGATAGAAAAACATGAAATGGAATCATAACAACACGCCACGACCTGCCTTAGGTCTCCCCGCAGACTTGGTTGGTAGTGAGACCAAAGCAGAAATCGAAATATGATGAAAAATAACATAATAATAAAACAAGAAAACAAGAGTCGTGCCAGTGATAGCAAATGCACTTGAAATGATAAAGAATTGAACAAAACAACACATTGAAAGTATCCATGGAAACCCCAGCTTAAGAGATATACAAAATATGTTGTCTTAATAAGACAATTTCTTATTAAGTACAGACTACACACTAAGGAAAACTTTGTCTATGTAACGCTAAGGATGATAGGGAAGATAGCAAAAACATGAAATGGAGTCATAACAACACGCCACCACCAGCCTTAGGTCTGCCCGCAGACGTGCTTGGTAGTGTGACGATAGCAGAAATCTAAATATGATGAAAAATGACATAATAATAATAATAATAATAATAATAATAATAATAATAATAATAATAATAATAACTGCAGCCTTATAGAAGGCGTCCTCTGACGGTAATGTGTCTTTATCATGTGATACGGTCAAAGAAATCTTGATCATCGCATTCATACGAGTGGCATCCGCTGGATTTTAAATTCAATTATAAAAACACAGTTCTGAATCAACTATTGAGATATATTACATGAAAAATGGGAAAAAATGTGATTCCAAAAATTTTTCAATGCTCATTTCTGCACAGCATCTAAACAGAATTATTCAAAAAATTTTAAAATTATGATTTGTCCTCTTCCTAATTTTATAACTTGCTTAAAAGCTTCACTCTATGCAAACTTATAAGCTAGTTCTTGAATAATTTAAGCGGATTTCTATCATGAAAATATTGTATTTTGGCGCTAAAACAGATATCGTAGATTCTTATGTGTTGGATGAAGAGTTTTGATTTGATTCCGTCCAGATTTAATAGCAATATATTTGGAAGAACTAGATTTTCCAGCTGGATTTTGCTTTTCTTACAACAGACTTCATAGCATGTCGTTCAATTTTGTATCTAAAGGGCCTTACAATGTTTACACTGAATTAAACATAGACCCAGTAAATATCATTGGTTAAATAGTCAATGTTACAATTGTATTGAAAATACGTTCTTTTATTTTTAATTCTATTCTAAAAAAAATTATTATTTTATTATGGTACTCATTATTATGATTTAACTAAATCCGAAATGCGTGTAAACATTTAAATTTGTGTTTGCCCTAAAATTTGCAAGTTGTTTTACATCTTGAAAATGGAGCGTATTTGGGTTCAAATGAGGCCAATGCAAAACAATAATTGTAATGTCTGATGTGCTGGACGAAATGTTTTAACTCTCATCTAGAAATGATTGCAACCCGAGGAACTGTTAGATCTTCCAGCTGTATTGTTCTTTTGATAGAGCGCATCAAATATGGGTCATCTATTAAAGTAAGAGCATTTTAAAGTTTATACTGAATTATACATTTATCCAATGGATGAGTTTAACAGTAACTGTCAAAAAAGTCAGCTTGGAAAGACTCGACAATGAAGCTGAACTCCAGGTATTATGAGTGTGATTATCACTAACTTGTCTGGAATGATTTTCTTTGTGTTTTTACAAAGATCTGGCTCTTCTATGGCTTGCGGTATCTGTTTCTCTCCCTGATATAGACTGACTGATATCTTATGCAGCACTTGACATTCTCTTCTTTGCAGCATTTGCTTTCTTTCTCGCTTGCGCACTCTCTGATTCTTGATATCATATTTGTCTTGTCTATCTTGCAGCATTTTCATATCTACTGACTTTTACCTGTTACAACATCTAATCTATTCTAGCTTGTAACATATATATATATGAGTGTGTGTCAGATTAAATAAATTGCAAATAGTATGTCTTCCTACTTTTGATAAAATCCGTTCGACCTCATGTATAATCTTTCGTGTATTATAATTGAAAGATATCAGAAATACGCAGTAACTTTTACAGTTGATTTTATTGTTCATTTCACAATATTCCCAACTACTTTCATTCTCCTTCGGAGATAATTTTCAGGAATGAAATTATAGAAATAAAAAAATGCGGGCATAACTATGACATTACAACAAAACAAAACCATTGTAGATAATTTTCACGTTCTAAGAGAAAGCTAAGCATAACTGCCAACCGTTATAATTGAAGCAAAATAAAAATACAGTAAATTTTACCAACAGAGTTTTGCGATTATTTTTTAATTGTAAAAGTTACAAAGCATTTCTTTTTTTTAATTAAGAAAGTTTAAATATTTAAAAAAATAAATTAAATTAGTTGTATGTGTTATGCCTTGAAGGCTGTCACAATGAGTTGAATGAAATAAATGAAGATCGAGAGGTGTTTGTATGACCTATTTATTAAATCTATTAAATGATATATCGAGACTATAATCTCATCATCAGAATGGCAGAGAAATCTTCAGACTGTCCGCGTTTCGTCGTTGTCCATCTATGAATGGCTGGTTTTAACCACTGCTGTTGTACGTGTGTGTGCGTGTGTGTGTGAATGTGTGTGTGTACGCGCGCGTGTGTGTGAGTGTGTATGTGTGTGCATTCTAGTTTTTTATGGTCTGATGGAGTGTGTGTGTGTGCGCGGACGCGCGCGCGCGTGTGTGTGAGTGAGTTTGTATGTGTGTGTGTTCTAGTTGGGGTTTTTATGGTCTGATGGGATCAGTTCTCAGATGGCTAACATTAGTAAGATCTGGGAGTTGATGTGAATTTGACCGGGTTCAAAATTTGTCGTCCAGGCAATGATACAGAGGGGCAGAGAAGGGGATTCAACACTCGATTATAGAAGACATTTAGATTAAGTCTTTATTAAGGAATAAAGACTTAACCGTGTCACTGGAAAGGAGTGATTAGGGATTTGTTATCAATGCAAACTTGTGTGTATAGATATGTTTGGAATATTCTTCCGGTATGTGAATTTTTTACCATATTTGTATAAAATTTTGGATTGTTGCTGAAGAAGCGAGATTTTCTCGCTGAAATAGCTATACAACAAATGTAATATAAAGGATTTGTATTTTATATATATATAGCGTTTCTATTTTACGTCTGTTTCAATCGCTAATATTAATGTGTGTGTGCTGTTTCCAATATTTTGCGGCTTGTTCAATAGATGAACACAGTGCTAAATGACATAACGGCCAGGAGTAGAATAATTATAAACGTACGATCTGTGTTCACATTCAATCTGAAATAGTTTGTTTCCTCTTCATAATCATCCTTCCTTATCTCTTAACCCTAAAGATGTCAAAGTATCAGTTCCAACACCCACATATCTACATATCTACCAGCAAAAATACGATCGGCTGCTAAAATCATTTTCCAATCGATAGTTTATATCGAGCAAGTCATTTATTAATCAAACACGCATTCCGTTTATACTTCAAGCTTTAATAGAATTCAATTTCGAAAAGAAAAAAAAAAGAAAATCTTATGACAAGAAATGAATCTGACAAAGGAAGATTTTTGTAAAGACCATTCTCCCGCTAAGCGACACGCGCATCAACTCGTGACGTCATTGAGGTCTCTATCAGATTCCTGGCTCACAGAACAATTGCCTGAGAAATTTCAAATCTTAAAAGCGTACGTGATAACCTGTAGCGTTGTAATTAGAGAGATTAATATAGAAATACCAAAAAGAAAAGAAAAAGGAAGAGAAAGTTTCCTTAGAAAATAAATGACAGTCGAACTAATAGAAATAAATAAAGCTTCCCTTTGAACTAGCACAAAGAACAAATATGTAATATCAAACCTTCTATATGATAGAGAATGTTGGACAATCTTTTTGCAGTTGAAGAAGTGACTTGAATAAAAAAAAATGTGGTTCTACAGAAGGATGCTGAAAATAATATGAGCCAAACATGTGAAAAATGACTGTTTTATAGAAAGTGGAAACAGAAAAGATATTTACACTTAAAATCAGAGTTCTGTGATGGATGAAGATCATGATCTGTCAGTTGCATCTCTGTCATTGGGCAAAGTGCCATTCCGTAGTATATCTGTCCCTGGAGAGACCTGCAATTGAGAAAAATTGTGACTAATTCCTGTTCTCCGGGAACAGATTCCCGAGGTGGCTACACACCATTGCACCAGAGTGATGAACCAGTTGTCGCCACAAGGGACAACGCGGCCAGCAGTTGCAGGGACTAGGCAATTTTTGGCACTTCTCCGTGTGCTCTAGTGCAGGATCCCCACATAAGACCTCAACTTTGTGGCAAATCCACGTCTTACTGATGGGACAGGCTAAATACTTACTTAAAAACTGAGTTGAAGAGACGGTTGAGATTGCGATTGCATATAATGTGGAAAGAGGGATTAAAATATTCGATAATCGCTGGACAAATTGATCGTTGAATGAATAGAGGAAATCATCCCATAAGCTCCAAAAAATTAATGACAGAACAAGTTTCAGGAGAGATAATAAAATAGGAAACTTATTAAGAGCTATGAAGGACAAGGATAAATGGAGACACTTGAAAACCCCACTTAGAAGAAAAAATAAAATAATTAAAATCTAATGAACGTTGAATCTACTTGACGTCGCAATAATAAAAAAAAATAAAAATAGAAAATGTATATCTCGTGTAGAACAAAGATTTCTTTACAAAAGAATTCATGGCAATCGAACGAATAAAAAGAAAGATTCTTCTAAAATTTGTACTTTTATTTCATGTGCTATCTCTATTTAGAACGTAGGCGATCATGAACTTCCACTTGGCTCTTTCCCTTGTCGCTCTTAGTATTTTTCCTTTTAATATCTATTCCGAACCCGGCTACACCATCCATTTGCTCAAACCTTTCAAATATGTCTCCCGCATCTTCTCCAGGAACATTAATGTACCTTCAAGATATAGCCTATGATGTCTTTCAACATCGTCCCATGATTTTAGCTCTTAATACCCTTACCCTTGTTTCTCCCCACAAACCCTATTCTGCCATTCATTTACACCAGCCAATCAAGTATGATATGCATTGCGTACTTCTCTCACTTTTTCCCTCTATTTGTCCCGTGAAAGTTCTTCTATTTCATGTGCCTTGTGTATTTAGGACGTAGGCAGTCATGAATTTCCACTTGGCTTTGTCACTTGTCGCTCTCAGTATTTTTCCTCTTGGTATCTATCTCAAACCCCGCTCCACCACCCAGTTGCTCAAACCTATCAAATATGTCCCACGCATCTTTACCCTATCTCTCTTCCTTCTATGAGTCCTGTGAATATAAGATTCTCCAGGCCCTCATTCCTCATTACGATGGCAGTTCACGATTACCAAACAAAAATGTGAAACTTGGTTATAAAATATCATACATCATAAGAAAAATGAATTTATGAATAAAATATTGTACCAATGAAATAACTATATTTTGTTTGAATTATAGAATATTTTATATTTCTCAATTTTAATCCGCATATTATTCAATTTTCAAAGTAAAAAAAAATATTACATAGATACTTCCAACTTCATAAGGAAACTAATTCATATCACCAATATTACGCTTATTTATTCGAAATTCTTTGCTTTTTATTTTGTTTAAAAACAGA